>CM076574.1:922119819-922399018 GCA_034641835.2 Pinus albicaulis | reverse complement strand
GATCAAACACCATCATGGTTACCATCAAGTCCAAAGGGGGAGATTGTTGGAAATATGATGCAATATGTTTTCCTTGATGGCAACCTACTTTATGATGCTGTAATTGATGGAAACCTCTTGATGATTTGTCATTTTGAAAACAACCTATTTGATAAAGATGTAAAAATGATGATTCTATAGGTCAGTTCAGATGTGACAGAGAAAGGAATTCCAGTAAGTGCCAGAGAAATGATAAATATAAGATGTCACAAATTATAAGTAGGTTTGATGAAGGCAACCCATGTATGGATGCAATGTATACACTAATTTTACGAAGGAAACCCGCGTGTACATTCCGAATAAGTATATACACATTTTTTTATGACAAGAAGTCGCGTATACACGCGGATAAGAACGATCCAAGTCGCGTATGCCTTTTATGCTCTAAAATTATGATACCAAGGGGCATTACCATGGTATTAACCCACAGTATTGAGCTTTGTATTGTCTACTTGATTCCGTCCAAGAATACCATCAGCAGTTGTGTGGTTTTGACTCATGGTATTGGTAGAAGCTAAATCTATATAAGGAGAAGAAGATCATAGTGCAATGAGTGCAATAGCAAGGGTTGTTAATGAAGAATTTTCTCTAAGGTATATCTACTTGGGATGAACTTTGTTTTAATTGATAGATCTGAATCTATGATGCACCCATGGATACAATGATGGTTCATGATCTCTAGATCTGAAATGACTATGCTCTTGTGTTATCCATTGAAGAGATGATCTATGACCTGGCGCAAGTTTGTTGAAGTCAAATGAAGGAATCTAGGTAAGTTCTATGGATATGGTTCATTTTGAAAAGTTTACATTTATAGATATATAGGCTAGTTCGTCTCAGTAAAAGCGCATATATACGTGGGTTTGATTCAGAAAAATCGCGTATGGAATTTTAGGGTTTTCTGAAGCTTATTGCAGATGTTTTTCTATGATTCCTGCTATTTGTCTGTTTTTTGTCAATGAAGTCTTCTTGAAGATCTGGGTTGTTTGAATACTGTATATGTTGGTAAGCTGATTATGTACAAATTTGATCAATGAGAGAGTAAACATGGTTGATGGTGATTAACTGATGAAGGGTTCTGCATTTCTAGAGATATTTGACTGAAAGCCTCAGATCTGGATCTGAGACTGATTACATTCTGAAAAACAGTTTCAAAAATCTATACACAATTTGGTATGAAGGAAAGCGCGTATATACGTAGGTTCAGTGAAGCGAAGTAGCGTATGCATTTTAAGTTGATGATGGTTTAGGGTTGAGTTTGTATCTGCATATTTATTCTGAAGTCTGGGTTATTTCTGATGATCTGATTATAGTGGTCTCACTATTCTGATTGATGTATTGGGTAAAAATTATGGCTATTGATGTTTATGAAGAGTTGTGTTTAAGATGTTTGATCCAGTATGAAAATTTATGAAACGTGGTATACAGTGGTTCTGAGGGTTGAAGCCTTCAGTATGGAAGTAGAAGCTTCCTACCAGTAGAAGTTGGTGTTCTGTTCAGGGGGTTGAAGCTCCCTTCCAGGAGTGGCTGGTAAACGAGAAGAAAGGGGGTTGTAGCTCACTTCCAATAGCAGTTGGAAAACGAGAGAAGGTAGTAGCCTTCTGTAGGTAGATTCCTGCATACTGATATGAGTTTGTATCAGTACTATATTGTAAACAGTTTCTCCATATAATAAATATTGAAGACAAAGACGACAATAGTGATGGTTTTCTCCCGAATTGGGTTTCCAACTTAAATATTGGTTTTCATGTGTGTGATGATTTATACTGTTGTTACTACACATATTTACTGATTCGCTAACAAATGCATGACTGGTAAATGGATTTAAAGATTGTTTCTGAAAATATTTCTAAACTATAAAATTATATCAGTATACGCTAGTTTCTTTCAGTATATGCGTGTGTATACGCAAGTTGGGTTCCTCAAAGTCGCGTATGGAATTCTGTAAAGAAAAAAAGTTAAAATGTGTTTAGTAAGCTCTAAATACTGATTCATGCCCCCTCTTAGTATTTTTTCCAACACCCCAGGGTTATGTTAGGAAGGGATAAGGTAGCCATAACAGGTACCGAAAATATTTCAAGATGGGAAGCTAGGAACGGTATCTGACCGAAGGGGTAATGGCCAGGAGGGACAACTCCGATATGGCTAAGGCCAGGAGGAACTGTACCAGGAGGGTAGAGAGGCTCATGGGTACTAGCTGTAGATGACGGGCCTTGAGGAGGGGGTCCTGAAGGCTGAGTCAAGGTGTTAGGAGAAAGTTGTGGAGGGCGGGGCTATTGACTAGTCAAAGCGGGCCACTTGAGGGCGAATCGAGATGATTGCATCATGCAAGCATTCGACAAGTTAGGATTAGAGAAAGGAGGAGAAAGACCAAGGAAAGAACCAAGAAAAGAGGAGTATTTGTAGACTCCGGGTGAAAGACTGGTTAAAGGTTCGACTATTTGTTTATTGGTCACCGAAGAGATGATGGACTCAGTGGAGGTCCGAGACTTCAGTTCGTAATATGTCAACTGGTTGATGGTGACAATATTTCTGTTGTGAGGAAAGCACATCTTATGATGAACCGCATATGGGACACCATACATCTGATAAGTGTAGCTACGACCCAATATAATGTGTAATCTAAGGGTGCATCAATGACTTCTACGTCAACACAAACAGTCTTACCCACAAGTGTAATAGGAAAATTGCAGAACAACCTATGGGCTGGGAAGAGTTGCCATGCCAGACTCGGAGGGTGATAGTGGAATGGGCCAACTCTGGAGATTTGATTTGCTTCCTAACCGAAGCGAACATCACATAGTTGGATGCCACCTCATCAATGATACAATGAGAGACGTTGGCATTCCAGAACTTGACAAGGATTTGGAAGGCAATTGAGGCAAGAAGGGGAGGATGTTTTGACCGGTCAACATCGAAGACGATAAAATGATCCACAGTGCCTGTGGCATATAGGAGAGATTTTCTTTGTGAAGGGCACGACTGGAGGAGATCTAGCGTTGAGATAGCAGCAGGGGATTGCACCAAATCATGTACTATACTATACGAATGGGCAGCTTAACCAGAAGCAACATTTTAGTGTAATAGTCCCTTGGGGATCTTGGTATGAACCTTTGCCTTAGGCTGAGGGATCCGTAAAGGACCATTGGTTGTCAAAAGAGGCTCTTTAGAACCTGAAGAAGGGGGCTCGGGGGCAGACGTAGCGGGAGGCTTGTTGTACTGACGGGACCGAGTCTGAAGGTTGAGGTCAATGGTAATGGGTTGGTCAGAGTTCATCATGAGAATATGGTAATCATAGGTACCAGATGGATGAGGTTGAGTGGCCGCCTGACCTTCAGGGGGTTGGGTAGCCACGAATCCTTACTGGGGGAAAGGATTGGTAAACACAACCGGTTGGATAGGTGTAAAATTGGGAGGAACTGAAGGGGAGGCTTGTTGTCCTCACGATGCTGCTTGAGTCTCCCACATATGACGCATCTAAGGTAAAATAGTACAATCATGGGTGTAGTGACCATAGAAACCGCAACAAGAACAAGGCTTATTCATGCGAACGGGCTTGTCCTGCTTGGGTTGAGTGCCTTGTTGTTGGTTAGAAATTTTAGGTACATTCCCTTGGGGATTTTTCCCTAGATTACCTTGGGCAGATTTATTTTGGTTGCCTTTCCTCTTATTTTTGGAAGTAAGAGGATTAGTCACGCCCTGTTGTGCATATACCTTCCCCTGGGGGGGTGGTGGCTACTATTACGAGGGTTGAGAAGTCAAGGGAGGCAGTGGTGCTAATGCTGGAGGAGCTGAAGCACTAGGCTGCAGATATGGATAATAAGGGGGTTGGGCAACATTGTTGTAAACGGGTTGGGAAAAAGGAGGAGGCATGTCGTATCCTAGATACATGTTATCGTGAGGGGGAAGAGTGCTAGAGGAGCTGGTCCCTCCCTGAGGGTAACCATAACCCATGGGAGGATGAGTGTACAGATGAGAAAGGGCTCCAATGATACCGTCAGTGGCATGGGATTCCCTTGGTGCATTAGCATCACCAGGTCTAGGGAGATCGGGTAAGACGGTATAAACATAATCAAAATATGCATAGATCAGGCCATATTTTAACTCAATCTAGAGAGAAGATTCTTCGGTCTGAGGGAAATGAGATGCGACATATTTGCCAATAGCAGGAAAAAGGGATCTAAGAAACCAATCCATGTAGACACGGTCTTCGAAGTTAGGGGCTCGACATAGGCTCTGTCTTCTTCGCCATTCCTAGACGTGATCAGATAGGTGGGTCACAGAAGATTGATGGAAAGAGGTAAAAAAGTTTGGTACTAGTGTCATAACAAAGGGGAAGCTAGAAGTAAGACAGAAAAGCTCGGGCAAGAGTCACAAAAGTAGTATGAGAGGTGGAGGCTTGGTCAACATACCACTTAGAAGCTTCTCCAGTAAGCGTACTCTCGAACAACCAAAGACGGATAGAGTCATCAGTGATGGAGTTAGATGAACACCACATGTGGAAAGATCGAACATGGTTTGTAGGATCTTCTCCAGCAAGACCTTCAAACTTGGGGATGTCGGAAGGGAGCTTGGTTAGCATAGCAGGCCAACCAAGATCTTGGTGTATGGGATCATTGATCAACTGGTTAAAATCAAGAAGACTGAGGCCTGCCATATAAGGGAGCAAGGGAGTAGTCGAGATAGTTCCTGTTGCAGTCCCACTAGTAGTATTCCCAGCATTAGGGTCGGGGCTGCCACCAGCATTAGGTCCTGAACCAGACATGGTGAAGGTGACAGGGGGAGAACTGGAGATAGAACCAGAAGGGGAACCCAATGAACCAGAAGCAAAGTCGGAATGTGGACTCGGTGGAGCACTAACTTGAATCCTGTGCGGAGGAGTAAGTCTTCCTAACGAAAACTGAGGATGAAGGCCAAGAATTCTCCCGAATAAACGCCTTAGGGGCGCAATGATGGAAGAAAAAACACGGATCACAAAAGGAAGAGAGACCAACAAGGGCAAGGAGGTGCAAGATCAAATGATTACAATGTCAAAACAAGGGTAGAGAGGTGCAGGATCAAATGATTACAATGTTATAGTCTTGACCTGGCAGTGTAAACCAGGAGCTCTTCACTTAGGGTGTGTGTGTTAAGTTTAATTTTTAAACCCAGACGTGTGTAGAGAAAAAAAAAAAGTGTGTTGTATAACTGTAAATAAATCTGCAAATAACAGTAAAGTAAACTGAATATAACATAAAATAAACAGCTAAAGATGCATCAATCTAAACCCAAGGAGGTGGGCTTCCCAAAAACTAGTATATGGGTGGGAAAAAATCTAGTCAAAACACACAAAAATAGCCAATGGATATAAAGTCGAGAGGGACAATGATCTAAAGGTCAGATCTACTGAAAATAGGTGCAGAAAAAAAACAAAAACCAGAGCGAAAAATGTTGCAAATGAGGTGGCGAAAGGCTACAACCTAAAAGGAAACGGAGGGGACCCTAGAGGAGGACCAAACAAAACTAAAAAGAGGTGTTTTGGATGGATGAATAACCAATATAAAATGGATTTGAAGGTACAGCATCAAATATGAAAAATGGTTGAACACACTGAAATCCTAGATGACCCTCTTAAGCTAAACTCCTCACAGAAAGGTGGAAGCGTACTGAAGCCCTAAGGGGCTAGGTTCCTACTTTGACGAGTAAAACAGAGCAAGTATAGGTCTGAGATGGGTAGATATGGAGGTCAGACAACGCTGAAAAGCAGCCCAGACAAACCCAGAAAAATTCCCGCAAAAAGTACAGGTCACAGTTTCTGACCTATCTTCAGCAGAGGTCGTAGGTTTTAGGCAGTTTTCTACATCCTGGAGGTTGAGGTCATAGGTTTTTTCCCAAAAAGTGTGACCTGCACTTCTGGCACTCTCAGGAGTAGGTTTCAGAAAAAAGTGTCATCTCTACTGCGGCGGATACCTGTCACCTACGCAATAGGCCCAGAAACACACGGAAGTTAGAATTTTTATTGTTTTAGGGTTTTAAAGGTAAAAAAAAAACATCAAGAAAAGAAAAACAAGAAGCTGAAGAAAAACCCTAGGGTTTGAAGCAACTGGTCATCCAAGGATCTGAAAAACGATAGTGGTTGTAATCATAAACCCTTGCGGAATAGCCAATTGTTAGTATGAATTCTAATCGCAAGCGTACGAAAAAATCTCACTTTAGTTGTGCATAAAAAATAGCGCTAACATCAAATATGGTTGCCAATTTCTTTATATCTGCAGTTAGTTGAAAAAAACAAATGCTACAGAAATCTAGATCTATGAAGTTAAATATATTAAACAACTAATAATAAGAGTTGCACCATGCATCCAATGAACAAGACAAGAATATTTTTAAAGAATTATTGTATTTATGACACTTGGGAAGGGAACATAGAAAGATGTTACCAGTCCCCCTCAATGGGATGGGTTCTTGTATGTTCTCAGCACTTCAGATCTAATATCTCTCTCTCTTGATGGTGTAGAAAACCTAGACAAAAAATGAACTCAAAGGGAGTTCACAAGAAAAATGATAGCAAAATATGACAATGATGGAGGATCAAAGTCAGACCAAAAGTATAGATCCAGAGTGATCTTAGGCAACAAAAGGTAGTGAGTGAATGGAAAAACCCTTCTATTTATAAAAAAATATTGAGTTAGTATAGATATTGGTGCATAATTAAAATATTATTAACCAAATCTAGATGCAACTTTTATGGAATATTTTATTATATTTGTTGGAGGGAAAAATAATTTGAATTTGGTCAAATCCCTTTATTTGTAAATAATAAATAAATAAATGATTTATTTTTATTTTAAGAATGCGGTTGACTAATTGTCAAACCAGGAGGTAACTCCACAAATCAGAATGTTTATTAAATGAGGAATGTGCATGTATTTATACATGGAGGTGAGGCTATTGGGATTCATCTCCCAATGACTCTTGGCCTTCCTTATTTCCTAATATTATTTATTATACAATATTACATATCCACACCCAATCCATAGGATTAGGTGTCAACATTCCCCCCTTTAATCCGAAGGGATGTTGGTGAGTCCAAGCATCGATCTGAACTTTTCAAACTTTTCTCTGCCAAGTGCTTTGGTGAAGATATCAGCAGTTTGCTCATTTGTGGAACAATGATGTAGATGGATGGTTTTGGCCTAAACATGATGTCGAATTAGATGGTATTTTGTATTGATGTGCTTTGTTCAATCATGGAACTTTGGGTTCTTGGCCAACTTTATTGCAGAATTGTTGTCGATCATGAGTGGTGTGGAATACATTTGTTTCATCTGCAAATCTTCCAGGATTTTCTAGAGCCACACAATTTCCTTTGTTGCTTCAGCTGCTGCCACATATTCTGCCTCGGTCGTGGAATCTGCTGGAACTGATTGTTTGTGTGATCTCCATGAGACAGCTCCTGATCCAAGACTCATGGTGTAACCTGTAGTAAACACCCCTGTTTCTTTGTCGCCATCAAAGTGTTGAATTATATAGGATCATCAATGGGAATATTAGTAGCAAATAGAAGGGGTTGAGATAACCCTATGGTGTTCCACGTTGAGATTGAACTCCCCGATGTGATACCAGGGTCAATATGGGCTCCCCTGTGTCGATGGATATCCTATTTCTAGATATGGGGTTGTAGAGGTATAGGCCCCCCATGAGATTGTGGGTCGAGATGACCTCCGTGATGCGGTTACACATTGAGGCATGATCCTTCATGATATGCTCTTTGAAGATGATAGATGATGATATTCATGGTAGTATCCGGCTATTAGAGAATTCAGGTTGTAGCCCGATGGATAAATGGTGGTAACCTAAGCTCCCCTCCAGTCACAAATTATTCTTCTTCTAGATCTGAGAATGTTCAGCACACGAGCAACAACATTCAAGGGATAAGATGGAATAAGCATGAGAAGTACATCGATGATTTGTAATGATAAATATCCACAACATGACGAATACATTACACATATGATCAGTGATGATACGTGATGATGCATGAAGATACCATAATGGCATATTGATCAATGAACATATATTAGTAGCTAGAATTCTCCCTGGTTGAGAGGGAGTGTTAAAATTATGCAACTACAATAAAATTCAACTTTGGAAATATGGTTGAGATTATAATTTCATTATATTCCTCTTTTCGAGAGTACAAAAATCGACTTATAGATCACTCCAATCGAATAGTGGAAAATAAACTATGAATAATTTTATTTGTTAATGAAATAGAATGAGTCAGCATCAACACATTTTTCTTTATTCAAAGCTCCAAGCGGTCCCTCACAAAATCTATAAAGAGAAGTGACCTCAAACTCATTCTCACACATTCTCTCATGATATTTTCTTCTTTCACTCCTTGCCCTGGTTCTCCTATTATGTTTTGGTTTGTAGAGGTTCGATGGAATAAGATCGCACACGGTATGGGATCACAGGCAAGAGACTCACACTTAACTAGGGATTCTGACCCATAGCCACATGCACATAACTAGTGAAATTAGTATAGAGCCATGAGCACAACATGGCAAGGTAGCGGCCAAGCTTCCGTAGCCGCAGACAGAGCTTGTCAAGGTCACAGTGAGGGTCCCGAGGCTAGATTGAGATGGTCTGGAGAAGAGCCGTGGGCATAGTATGTCATACGAGCGGCCAAGGGAGCTTTAGCCATGGGCACAACTTGGTGAGGTCGTGACCAAGGGTTTTTTGGAGCAGATTTGTGTTAGGTCATCTTTACTTGCTTTCGGAGTGCTTCGAGACTTGAGTCACTCTGTCACAGATGTTTGCGATATTTCTTTTCAGAGCATCTTGGATTCACATCTAGGATTTTATAGTTGATATCACTTAGCTTCAGTGACATATTCAATTCGGGTTTCTTGACGTTGTATATCTATAGATATATATATCTATTTAGTATATTTTTGCTACATATTAGATCCTCAAATATGTATCTTCTATTTTGCGAAGTTTCCGCTCAGTGACTGTTGTCTTCAGCAGCATGCTTCAAGAAGTTACAGATCTCAGAATCAAGTTCCTTCAACAGAGATATAATTTGAGGTTACATTATGCATGTGCTACTTGTTAACTACATTATGATTATACGTCTCAATAGATCATTGTACTCTTGTCTGTTGAATCATTTGATGATTATCTCAGAAGAAGAATTTTCAATGGTTTTCCCCATAGTGGGTTTTTCCCTAGTGTCGGACCAATTGTGGTGTCTATATGTATGCATGCTTTTATTCCCTTTGTTTCTTTATGCTCCGCGGCATAGATGTTGATATTATTGTTCTTTCTACATAGTTTCATATGTTAACAGTTAAAAATGTAGATATGAATAATGATATAATTAGATGGGGTGATATTATCATGTTATTGAACAAATGAAACTATCAAATCAAAGAACAATGTATCCTTTTGAAAAATTAACAACTTACAAACACATGACGACCAACCTCACAGATAGAGAAACTTCCCAATTACCAATAAACAAACGATTGCTGCCGCCTTCCCCTGGGACCTTAATATCGCACATGCAAGAAGTTATCGCTCCATATGTCTCGAGCATGTGGAGGGTGGTGGGCTTGTGCTTCGAGACGACCCCATTAAATCACCATTATGAAATTTCCCTCCACCTCACACCCTAATTGGAGGATGAAAAAAATTTATATAGAAAAGAAACGTGATTTGAAAAAATACATAAAGTAATAAATTAAATGGTTCTTTATTTTAACTTGATCAAATAAATTTTATATTAAAGGTCCATGTTGGGAAACATGGAGATTCAAAATAAAGAAACACGGGTTCGGGTATCATCCCCATTACTGAAAATCGGGGTTCGACAAATCAAATCTCTTATCGGCCCGAGTCGTGTTGAAGGAGCCCAAGGCTGTTCTGTTACTCAAATCAGTTCAATTCAAAGTTGAGGCTAGGCTATTAATTTCCAGGTGAACATGGATCTGTCATAATATTCACATAGCTTATTTATTTCATTTTCTTCCTTATTTTTTAATTTAATTTCATCTTCTTTATTTATTTAATAATAACAATTAATTTATATAAATATTTAAATTTAAATTTTCATAAATATTTTATTATTTTTTCCTTTAAATAACAAAAACACTTGATATCCTTTTATTCCTATATATGTATAACTTTGGAAGTTTTAATTCTTTTCCAAAAGGCCGATTGGAAAGTATCTTTCATTTTTTAACTCTTTTTCATAAGGCATATTGTAAAGTATCTTTCCTTTTATTTTCCTAATTTAATAAGCATTAGTTATAGATTAGTTATATGGTATGAGGAAAGATATTATTATACTTGTAATATTTTTTTTTTTATTATTACAAATACAAGTTCATTTTTAGTTTTGGATTTATTAAGTGTTAATATTAATTTCAAGATTTTTAGTTTTTAAATATGTAATTTTTTTTTTCAAATTTTTCATTAAAATTAGATTTGCATTTTGAGAAATTTAATTTTTATTCGCAAGTAAATTGCAAGTGAAGATAGATTTATGTTTGTAAAATATGCTTTGAATTTGAATAATAATAAAAATTTCATCACATTTGGATGGAGTTAAGATGGATTTATAGTTATAAAATAGAATTTGAATTTGAATAATGATAAGAATTTCCTCATATTGAGTTTCAATTGAAACAATATTAAAAAACTTTTATAATGTAGATAAAAGTACTTTGGGATTAATAACATCATTAGCCTGGTTCATTGGACATACTAATTGATCTCCATGAATAAATAGTGGAGATGCATCATTGCCAATTGAGAACTAGTTCTAGACCTAATCCTAATGATGTGATTTATCAGAAAATACATTTATCTACATTATGGATCACAAAAGTCTTAGATCTAACTTTTATAATAATTTTTTTGTGATTTTAAAAACCTTTTTTTATTATATAAATAATATTCATAATTTATAAAACCTTTCTCTCAGTAGTAAACACAATATCATGGCTTCTTCTTCTCTCCATCAAATATTTATAAGAGGAGCTACTACACAAATGAGTGTTTTAATACAATATTTGAGAAAATTTAAGTAAATTGTCTTAAAAAAACTTGTAAATGGTCTTAAATATTGTATTTATAAAGGCAATATAGAACACAAACATTATTGTCTCTTAAGAGACAATTCATTTTTGTCTCTCAAGAGTCTATAGCTACAATTAAAAACATATCTTTAATTCCAATTATTGTCTCTCTAGAGACAATATGTCTTTAATCCCAATTATTATCTCTCTAGAGACAATAAAAACTCTATTGAAATGTGTCATCTTGATCAGAAAATACAAAAATCAACCAGACAAAATGTACCAATTATATTAGTGAAGAACAATTATGTTACATGTTGCTACATGATGAATTTTAGACAAAAAGAAAAAATTGTACATGATATTGACTACACATCATTTCCTTAATTCACGTTTTGGTAAATTTTGAAGATACCTATAGAAATACTTTTCCAAAAAATTGAAAGCACAAGAAATATTCTACTGCAAAAAGTTAATAGAAAAAGAAAAGATAACCCAATACTATATAGGAACACTCGGGCCAAAGGAAACCAACTCTCTGAGTTTCCCATAGCCATTGATATTTGTTCAGCAACTTCAGTACATCTTGTCACTGACATAATATACAATACTAGTGGCTCTCTGAAAATACCCTACTAAAAGCATATAGACACAATTGTAGTGACTCAGAAAATTACATAGTTTTCAAATTAATATTAGCTATATATGATGATGAATCATGGGCTCTTATATTATCCATGATTAAATGACATCTAGGATTCTCAAATTCTGAAAGTTCATTTTAACAAAATTCTATTTGGCTCCATACTTTTCTTAAAACTACAACTTTTCTGAATACAAATATGAAAACACTATTTTCTAAAAATCTATCTTCTTAAAATATACAAATATATTATGAACAAAGACATCATCAAAGACATGTGGAGAAAAGAGTGGATTTAAAGGATGATCATACATGGTAAGGAAAGTTCAAACTATTGTACACATAAATTTTGAGTTGGAGTTTCATGCGTCAAACCTGTACAATATTTCCTTTTTGGTATAACCTTCATATAATATAGTTTTTAAATAGAGTTTTTCAATCAGATACTACTTCGTAATGATAATACTTGTAATGTTGAAGGGATTTGAGAGTGGTTGGGTCTAGTCCCTTAACCCCTAAACTTGAACTTACTCCAATACACAACCAGATGATAAAGCAACACTTTTTTCACTTTGCTATAATCTGATCATCCCTCCACATATTCTATCATCTATGGCCTAGAATGAAGCAATTGGATAAGTTTTTTAAGTGGCCCCACTCAGTCACTTTAGATGCAATAGTTATTTCTCACACACAAAAACATGGACACAATACTTACTAGATCCTTGAAGTTGCTACTATGTGGATTATTTTAAAATATTTTTCTAACGTAAATTTGAATTTTAAATAACCATATTAAAACTACTTTTATAAAAAAAATTAGAAAAACACCGTTATAGGAATTGGAAACATTTCACTTACACAACCTTTCACTGCTATGTTGGGCCATCTTAAGGAAGATCAAACTTTCTATCTAATTCTTTGTCATACTTGCGAACTATAGAGTTGTTTTCAACAAACTATTGATATTTAAGGTATAACCAAGGTGTAGACCCATCAATGGAGCAAATTCTGTTGAATTCCTATGTTCATTCTGCTTAACAACAAATATTGCTATCAACTAGATTACAATACCCCTAAAATTTCCAGTCTTATAACAAGATACCGGTTAGACTAGTATTTGCCAATGTAAACCTGGCATTATTTTCTATTGTTTTCCCACTAATCATTTCCATGCTATCATATTATTTTTATTCATGAATTGTAGAAAAACCATTTAATGCATTTCCAAAATTTGCATAAACTGGTAACATTTTGATGGAATCCAAGCATTTAACCTCACATGTAGTACTTTTCATAAAAACAAAAAGTTAAAATGAGACTATTAGCAAATCTAAACTTAATAATCAAAGAAGAGAAATGTGGTAGACATTAATATTATATTTTTACATAAAATAAATTAAATAGGTTTTCATATATAGAATCATGATAAACATCCTAGTTCTTGACAATTTTTTTGGGTTTATTAAACGTTCTTCAATATTCCCAAACAAGCTAACATTTAGAACCAAGCCCCTACAGTACTTATAATATTCACCTACACAAGGTAGTTTCCATTAATACATAGTGATATGTTGCTTTTGTTTTTAGAAGGGTAATTGCAAGATCCTAAATTTGGAGTATGAGATAACATAAGGAAAAC
The DNA here is from genome assembly GCA_034641835.2 of Pinus albicaulis. NCBI lineage: Eukaryota > Viridiplantae > Streptophyta > Pinopsida > Pinales > Pinaceae > Pinus > Pinus albicaulis. The sequence goes on along the minus strand of CM076574.1, from coordinate 922,385,625 downwards.
TTGAGAATTTAGTAAATATTTGTAGAAATGTCAGCACTTCTCAATTTCATAGTTTATGTGAAAATTTCCCATCAACCATGAGATGCACAAATCCCTCATAAAGGTGCAATTTTTATCTATCCAAAAATGATGGGAAGAGGAGAAGAGATGCCCCCCTCCCTTCCCTACCTTGAAATTTTGGATCTAGGGAAATATATGTGAATCTGAAATTTCACTTCTGATTGGGAGTTTCCTAGATCCAACCCCTATGAACCTTCACCATTATAGTAATATAAATTTTTAACTTATAGCCTCCAATAGTTGATAATATTTCACTTCACTTCAACCCAACAAGCTAGGAGTTCAAGAGAAAACATAAAAAGAAAATGTCAACAAGTTTCAACTAGACTTGATAATAACTAAAATATTATACAATAGAAAATGTTCTCTTATTTTCACTTTAAATGTTAAATCAATGTCAAATTTTCTTGAACAGGTGTGGAAATTACCCTATCAAGAAGATGATGTGAGTAGAAAATCAAATCTACTGTTAGAAAATTCTGGATAGCTTGAAAATTCATATATATGTAAAGGAAATGAAGTACATGTACAAGCTATAGTTTTATCACCAATCTAGTACAATATCTACCTCTCTAAACCCCAGCTAGGTAAAAACCATGAAAACCCTATCCATGACAAAATATCCACAAAAAACTAGCATCAACATTGGCAAGTCCTTGGCTTTAACACTTGTATCTCACAAATATCCTATATGTCTCCTCTTCTGTTCAATAAAATAGGACAAGTATCACCTCCTTTAGAGATCCACATTGGTAAGTCATCCTTGTCTCCCACAAGTGTCCTAGATGTCTCCTCATCTCCTTAATCAAGAATACCAAGTAACACTTGGGTTTCTAAATCCCTAGCCTTCTTCCCTCACCAGACCCACAAGAAAAATGCTTCACTATACTCTAGGGATTTTCACAATCATTTGCTTCTATGTCTCCTTATGAATGAAACCCTAACTATAGAAAACCCTTGAACTTAGCCAAGAAACAAAAAAGGAAATTTTTTCATGAAGAAAAGAAATGAAAATTTTATAATAATTTGATAACTAAAAGTAAATAAAATAGACAAATAGTACACCTTATATTTATTATTCCTTCCGTAAATAAGTGAAAATTTTTGAGGAGACAAAGTTCAAACCTTGAAAAGAAATTTGTAGACTTAAAAAATGAAATAAGATAAATGAAAATAGTGGAATTTTTTTTACATAGTATAATAGTAGCATGAAACACATAAATAATCATACTTATTATAGATATATCAATATAAAAAAAATAAAGGCATCCTCATTAAAAGGAATATATGATACATTTCTCAAGTATCCACACCTAGAAGCATCTTGGTGATGCTGCAAATTTCCTTGTGGGACATACCACCCCTTGATGATCAGCCACCTTGCTATATATCTCAAGCTGGCTTCTATGAAATAAGTGGAATATGAATTGAAATTTTTTACAATTTTATGGAATCCACACAACTTTGTATCAATTCAGTACCATCCATACAACAATTTTGTACAACATATAATTGTTGTACCTCTTAAATAGTCATTTAGGTATTTTTGTATATTGTTTTTTTGACAAGAAGTGGAATTTTCCTTGTAATTTTTTTCAATGGAATGAAAAACTTATTTGAAGGAGTAATTAATTATGTTTATGCTATTTAATTTCTATTTATTTTCTAACTCATGCTATGCTATAGTTTAAAATTCAATTTTAGTAATATCATAATTTTTTCAACCCATATCTTAGAAAATATAGTGGACAAAGATTTGAAATTTCTACACGGTTCTTCAAGATTTCATCTCTATGTTGTTGCAATTTAATTTTGTGAAACTTGGTAGAATTTTTTTTTAGTGAAAATACAAATATGGCTGCGAAACCCTAGAATCCAAAGCTCTCATACAAAATGTTATGTAATGAGATAGAAAAAAAGATCCATCAACAACTTAAAAATTAGCCTCTTTGAGGGGGCAACCTCATTTATATTACATAAATAAATAATTATTCAATGCTTCAAATGAATAGACTTCCTTGTTATATAGGATCACAATATAATTAGAGCCAAGATAGCAATACTAATGTAAGGACACAACAACCAAAATAATGGGCTTTTATGGGGAATAATAATAATATGGGTTCTACATGGGCACAATAATAAAAGTAAGGGGCTACACTAACAATAATAATAAATTGGATACACTAGTATTATAGGGACCTAACATATTACATAAAATTTATTGAGATAAAAATTCCTTTACTTTTATTTTGGGCTATTGGTGAAAGGAATCGATGGCACTATCACCATTATCTATGGGACTCATAGTTACCAATTCCTTTTCCATATAAACACTTAGATTGTATTCCCTAAAGATTGGCTCCCAACTAATTTCTACATATTCCTAAAAAATCCTCAAAATAAATTTCTAATTAGATTACATCTCAGGACAATTAATAAAAAATAAAGTCACAAGATACTTTTGATACTAAGAAACCATACCATGTGCCTGGATCCTTTAAGTACTTGTTGAGAATCACCAAATTCTATCATAGAAATTTCAGCAACCACTTTCTAGAATCCTTCAAATTTAGTCACTGAAAATTATTTCCATTAAAGGAAAACAATGCTTAGAAGAAGCTTCACCCCCTTTACCTTGTACATTATCTACATATTTCTTACCTAAATTCTCCAAACTGAGACTAAAATTTTGTTACATACCTCCTAATCCATAATTTGTGATAGTACACAAATTTTCATTTAAATCATTTAAATTGAAATTCTTCTACCTCAACTTCATCAAGTGGAAAACTTAAGTTAAACTCTACACCAATGTCATCAACAATATGTTCAGACTCTACATTAACAAGGGACCGTAAAGTTGATTCTAGTATACTCGATTTATTTTCATCTCCATGTGCTTCTTCTGCACCACATTTCTTATAAAATGCTTTAATAGAATTCTCTCTTGTTTAAAGAAAACACCACTTTGTATCTCAAATTTATATTTACCATCATGCATGAAGAAAATAATATGTATATAGTGACCATATAGCTACAAGAGTTAGCTACAAAAGGAAGTGTTGTTAACCTAAACAATTACTAGATTTTCATCTTTGTCCATATTGTTTGTGGAATTATGCTATTCAACTTGATGCAAATTAAGGCGCTTTTCTTCTTGATACATAGAAATAAATGGAACCTATAAGTACACAAATTTCAACTTAATGAGTGGTCAATTTAAAAAAACAAAACATAGTTGTTACAACATATCAATTTAGACATAAAATCAAAGAAAAAGAAAGATACAAACTCACTTATAATTTTACATCATGAGACATCTACAACAGATTTTAAATTTCCTTCAAAACTTATTCCTTGTCTAGTTTAGTTATGTGTTGAAACTCATACTCATTCGTATAGCTAATGAGACAAACTCTTATTCATATATCCATTTTTCCTTCTATACTATATTATAATTATGTGGAACTAGAATTGATATATATTTAGACAATCGAATAAAAGAAACAAAACATTTACTTTCAAATTCTGAATAAGACACAAAGTGAGCCCTCTAAAATTTAACAAAAATGATAGCATACTAACTAGATGTAGAAATGTATATTTATTTCTTTTCAGAAATGGGACTATATTATTGCAATTATATTTTCACACATACTGCAAACGAAAGACAATAAACTTACTACTTCTCTAAAATAATATTCTATTGTTGCATAAAAAATATAACATGCTTCTCCATTTTAAGATCCTTCTATTTTATTTTAGAGCCATCCATTGCAGGCTATAGTATAACTACAACAACCTGAAACAGGGAGAAAGTAAAGGTCAAACTAAATTGAGTGGTTATTTTGTTTGAACATTCATAAAGCACAATTCCATAGCATGCATAGGATATCTAGGTTTATAAATGGACCATTTGACTTAAATTTTTAATTTTTAAAATTCCCTTGAAGATATAGATCTCAATATATATAGCTTAATTGTTTCAATAAAAAATTACAATGATAAATCAAATAACACTTTATACTCACAAAAAAACTCCTAAAAGAAACTGAATATAACACTATCTTCAACTACATAACGTCAAACTAGTCATATACACTTACTTTAAAAAATTATACTAGTCTAATCCTTGATGGAATGACACTGCAACAAAAAGGAAGAGTAACAATTGTCTTAAAATTATCAATTCTAATGGATTTTGTTGTGCAATATATAAAAGCTAAATAAATCCACTAAATAACCATGTCAAGGAAAAAAGAAATCTACTAAATCAACATTTCAAGTTAAAAGTAAAAGTAATATATATTTATGCCCAAAATCGAGCATCTTTGCCCTAAAATGTGGTCTATAAAATTATATATATATATATAGAGAACATTTTAGGGCAAAGATGCTCGATTTGGGGCATAAATATATAATAATTTTAACTTTTACTTGAAATGCTAATTTAATAGATTTAATTTTTCCTTCACATGGCTATTTAGTGGATTTATTTCGCCTTAATATAAGTGCAGTTCGAGGGAATTATATTTTTAATTTTTAAAATTCTCTTGGAGATATAGATCTCAACATATATAGCTTAATTTTTTCAATACAAAATTACAATGATAAAACAAATAACGCTTTGTATACTCACAAATAACTTGTAAAAGAAACCCAATATAACAATCTCTTCAACTACATAACGTTAAACTAGACATATACACTTAATTTAAAAAATTATACTATTCTAATCCTTGATGGAATGACACTCCAACAAAAAAGAAGAGTAACAATTGTCTTAAATTTATCAATTCTAACCGTTTTTGTTGTGAAATCCATATCGAGTCTAGTCAAAAATATTGAAACCCATATCCTATTCATACCCTTCCTATGGCTTAGTCTTACTTTCCTCTTCCTTTGGAAGATCCAGAGAAAGTACAACTTCCATAGCACTAGAAACTCGGGCAGCAACAGTTGCAAACTTTAATGGAGCCTTCAACTACTCAACTATCTCATCTAGTGGAAAATAATAATAAAGTTCAATATCAATTTCTATATGGTTCTTGTAATTGTTGATAATGTCATGTGGAATACATGGATGTTGCAAGTGTTTTTGTTGACTACCCAAGGGGTAAGATTGAGAATATTTATTGGTTGGTTTGTACCAATAAGGTCACTGTTTCCAATACTAGAAACTATGTTACTATAATCCTACCAGATTCAGTTAAGGATGAATGTCGTGATGGTGCTCACAAACATTTGAAAATTCTTCGTCTAGTTGATACTTTTTTTATAGGACATAGCTATCGTATGGTTATCTTTCAAGGGGTTTTAATGGAGTTCTTTGGGAAGATATATGGAAATTTTAATAAATTTATTTCCTTACAGAAGGCTAATGGATTGAACGAAGAGCATGTACAACCATCGAACTCAAATTCTGTGGTCAAAGATTATTGTTCAGAGTTGGTGAAAGAAGAATTGAAAAAAAATATAATACTGGCATTTAAAATATCAATGAGAATACAAGGGTAATAGATAGTATCATTACAAAAAATTTGGATAGCATGTGGAAGAATTGCAATTGTAAAGTAGCCATAGAAAGGGTTGTTATGGTAGAAATATGAGTAACAAATTTCTTTATTAAATCATCCTCTCTTAGATCAAGAAATTTAGGGTTAAAAACTGATCCACTATCAGATGTAGAATACAAAATCAATCCATAGTAAAATGGTCTAATTCCAAGCTTCACAAGCAAAGCAGCTTTGGGAAAAACAACCTTATATCCCTTCTTAATAAGATCCACAAGTGTTATAATTTCAACAGTACCTTTGTTAATATTTGTGGGTATATTTAACACCTGGAAGAAAGATGTCTGAGATGAATCCAAACCAGTGTTTCCAATGGGTTCCATAACAACTAGTGTAACTATACCAACACAAGATGGAACTCCAACTTTGTATTTTTCTACCTCCTCCCACACCTTCTTGATGTCACCCTTTGTGAAAATAAAACCAAGATTTACCACCAAGAAAGGAATCATGTTCTAATAAGTGTTGTTCCCAATAATGTTGTTAGCAAATTCCATTATCTTGAGTAAATTCCATACTTTTTCAACATTGTCTAGACTTTCTTCATCAAATAACTAGAGAGCTCCTTAAAATTGTACTTAACCATAATTAGGTCAATTTCCACATATATATACTTCTCATGTAAACATGTACATTAGAAATCCATTACTCATGAAGGAAAATTAAAGTTAGAATCATCAACAATCCATTCAAATTTATGTGCAATTGAGAGTTTGGTATACTCAAATCATCATCTAAGTATCTTTGCATAATATGAAAGTTGAAAAATTGATATGGTTTCCAAAGGAAAAATAATAATTTCAACATGTCGGTTGTATAATTTGTCATGTTTTTTGTCAAACTCATAAATTTTTCCTTAAATTCAATTATTTACATTTTCATCTATAGTTATTCATCACTTGGCAACAAGTTTTATAATCCCTTTAGAATGCCTCCAAACCATTCAATTGATGTGACATATTTAGTGGAGATGCATTTTGGAATAAAACACAAAATTAACACCCATGCACTACTACATGTAAAATCAATAAAAATCATCATTTAAAGGACCATCTAAACAAATAGAAGTCAAAATGTATGGGTGCTAAAGGAGTGGAAAAACCTATAGTCATAGAGACCTGAAATTATTTATAACCATTGATGGATTTATACATATGAATCCATGCATGATGGATATCAAATTACAACGTATGTATAGTCAATGGAGGTTGAAATGTCCTTAAAAACTAAGATTTTTAACTTCATCTCCATATTCAAATAGTGGGGAATTGAGATCCAATGCCTTAGACTGCATTCATTTGCTTCAATCCGTTGGTAGAAATTTTGAAACCAAGAATAGATGAAAATAAATTTGTAGAGCATAAAAACTGACTAGGAGAAACAAGTAATGATATTCTAGGGTCAAATGGTGTGAAAAATGGGATAAAATAACTCTAGTGGTAATTTCCCAAATTGCATTTAGTGCTAACTTCCTTGAATTTGAATTTTCTAGGAGGATACATTCCCCATATCTTATAAAATATGCTTATAGTTTTTGGAGGCTGATGTAAAGTTTGTTGGTTCAATAATAATCACATAGAACAACAATTTCAAACCAATTTAATGATCTAAGGGTAAGTGTTTAATGAGGAAGAACAATTGCAAACCCTATATAGAAATGGTGAAGGATAGTTTCAACAGTCCAACATTTTCAACAAAAAGTGAAAATGAGGATAAAGGCTTTGTAAAATCTTAAATCATATTATTCAAAATATAAATAAATCTAAAACAAATACTATCCATTCACTTATCATACTTGACGAAGGATACTTGTGGAAAGGGTTTTTTCATAGCCTAACTCTAAATATTTATATTTTAAATTGTTGTTGCAAGTATTTATGAAAAAAATGATGACCACTAACCTCCCTGAGGATAGGTTGATAATTCATTTTCATGGATGTATGTGGAAGAGATTACAATTTTTGAATAAATTAATTTCTAATTTAATTGGAGATTGGAACTTATGTCGTAGAAAATTTATTTTCACATGTGAAATATGGCATATGTAACATTTTTTCTAGCATAAAACATTGATGCTCTCGTGATACCTTTGATATCAAATTTAATCACCAGGGGAAAAATATTTGTCCTTGAAGAAGTATTTTATTAGAATTTGTACATCACTTCTCTGAGGAGAATATCCTAGTAGGCCTTATAAATGTTTTATCAACTAGTCTTTTTTTCCTTCATTCCAAGTTGATTAAATTTTACTTTTTATATGCAGTGATTTTGATTTCAAGGGCTATATTTCTATTTTTTCTACAATTTGTTGTAAATTCTAAAATTTAAACTAGTGATATGGTATCTATAGAGACAAAATATAAGTTATGAAGGCATAGATATCAGTTTCTTTCATGGAAGTGCACATTGTGTTGAGGTTTGACTATGTCTTCCAAGTTGTCTAAATCAATGCATTGAAGATGGTCCCTAAGGGGATGATGCATGAGACTAGAAAGAAGAAATATTAATTTCATATAGGTTTATAGGGTTTATTATGTTCTTTACATTAGAAATATAATAAATATATTTTATACTTTGGGTATTTTCTTATAAATGATTGCTTTGCGTTTTTGACCTAATTTCCAATAACAAAATGTTTCCAACCATGTTTGTATAATGAATATGGTTATAATTGGTAGAGGTTGGTAGAGTTTTTCCTTGTTAAATAATACTAAGGTACATAAAATCATAAACACGTTTCTCAAAATGTGATCTGGAATTGGAGGAGAACTTTTGATCTCAAAAATTGACCAGCTTTGCAAGTAAACAAAACAAGTCTTTAAAAATTAACAACTTTTATAACATATTCAAGATGGTGATTTAAGCTTTCACATACAACTCAAAATAACAAACATGAAGAGAAGAAACCATCATTTCATGACTAAGTTCACCACTCCTCGGCTACTTCTCCGAGCCCACTCCAATAGCTAGACAACTCTATTGATTTAAGTAGTGAATGAGTACATACAAGTTGTTGACAGTGGAGTAGCTTTTTTCTCCTAGAAATAACATTATCCTACAAATAATTCTCACTCAAAAAATTTGATTTCCTACAACAAGTCATGAATATGTCAACATAAAAATGACTCACACATCAGGTTCTTGTACTCCACCTAAAATCCAAGCACAAAAGCATACACAAACTCCACATGTATTGAAAATAGCTTCTCTCATGAATGCATATGGAGAAAATACTAAAATTAGCTAATCTACTAAAGTAACAACTGTTGGAGACAAAATTAGAAGGTTGGAAAACATCTTACTAGGCTCTCTCCATGCTCTAAATGACTTCAAACTACTTCAAAAATTTGATTATATCTATCACTAAAAGGCTTAGTCGTGAAAAAAATTCGATCAGAAAATGCTCAAATCAAAAAATTAATGCTGCCATTGAGTCTAGGATTATCAAAAACTCCTATCTAGGCTCTTCTTTAGCTCAGAAAGATGAAAATTTGACCAAGTTATGCTTCTCCAAGCCAAGCTCTATTATTTTTCCTCCAATTGAGCAAAACCTGCTAACTGTCCTGAAAATTCACCCTTTCACTCACAAAAGGTGCATTTGTTTTCCACATTAAATTTCCCAATAATGCCTAAACGTTGAATTTTATACCCTCTTGGTAGTCGCATGGTTCCCATCCGGCTGGGGGTCAGGCTAACATACCGCCCTCTTTGAGCTAGCCTCCAAATTTTAGGTCATTGGTTACGTGATGGGCCATGTGACTGGGTTCAGACCTGAACTGATTCTCCCGTCAGACATGGCTTCACGCCTGGTCCCATGTCGACCATAACATCGGGGGCTAGGGATGAATCCTCACCCTCGCTCTAGTAGCACATCTTATCTCGTGTGTGGTCCCATGTCAAACCTCATGACCAGGGGCTAGGGCTAGCCCCTTCCCCTTGTAACTTTACTCCTCCGCCGAGGTCGTGTGGAGGTTGGAATGACTAGGGGTTGGGGCTTACCACCCAACCCATCCTCCCAACTCCAAAATATAATGAATTGAAATATATACTGAGACCATAGTTCATTAATAACTAATGCGGTGATGTGTTGGTGGAGAGTTGGATTGTTTTTCATCAAGTTAAGCGGTCAAACCCTACTAAGGCATTCAGACCTATTCATAAAAATTTTGACCAATGAAGAGGTGCCATGTGGTAGACTCTAATTGGGACATGTGGCGGCCTCTTATTGGGCCACCAATAACCTCAACCAATAAAAGGATGCAAACTCATCCATGTACAAACCAAAACTTGGTGGGTTGCGTTTGTCCCTCTGTATGCTCAGTTTGCATGTTGATGTTAGCATGTTGTCACTAGTATCGACTGCCCATTCAACTACCTAGTTAGCTCATCTGCAATTTTTTTAGTTGCTGGTCAAAAAATTCAAAACATCATTACTTCATATGATGTCAGATTGAGGTGATTCAAGTGTCGTTGGAATGAGGAAGATGAAAACTACAACTTGACATTGGCTTTTTGATATTCCAAGAAATTTCTCTTTTTACCCTAATTTTGATCTCGAGATCATACCTCCCCACGAGGAACTTTTGGACCCCAAAATTTTATCTTCACCTAGAAAATAAGTGAAGAAAAATCTGATTAAATTTCCTGATCTCAATTCTTGTTGTTCTATCTGAATTGGTGCCTTCGAGCTCCAATGAAGATACTCCACCTTGCCTCTACGTGAAGTCCTTATACTCTTGTCAAGAATTGAGCCACAATTTTCCTAAAAATGCAAAAAACAAAACTTCCATGAATGGAATCTGAACATTCTCTCCAAAACCATCTTTCTTTGGCTCAAACAAACTTCATCTTGAAGTCCCTCTTTGGTGAAGACAAACTTGATCTTCCACCCGGAAATTAGAAGAAACTCAATGCTTTCCATTCGTCGATTCATACTTTACTTTACTGTCTTCAAGCTTCACTTGTACTCTTAAGTACACTCGCTGCATTTTTTGAATGACATGCTTCGCTTTGTCAACATAATCATGGTCATCAGTTGTCACAATATTTATGAAAGATGAAATTCAAAAACAAGCTTCACATCGAAACACTTGTATGAGTGAGTGCTTGACATAGCTACTGACATATTAAACGACATAAAAATGCTCATTTCTATAGCTCAATTTGGGTATCTTCCAACATGACCTGGTCAAACTAGACATCATCCCTAGAACCAATGAAATAGGGTCTATCATCCCCTATCATTTCAGTTGCTATATTCCCTAAGAAAATAAAATATCATTCATGACTTATTTTGTGAGATTTCCAAGGTTTGAAGTATATGTTATATCACTTATGAGCTCACCAATGCTACCTCTGAAGGGAATAACTGTGTTTCATAAGCAGCTCCCTCCATTCAAGCATGCACTGCAATGAACTTCCTGACATTCAAGAGTGTGTTGGTCAAATGGGAGTGAATATCTAATTGTTCCAGAATCTCCACATGGCCAGTGCCTTCTAGAAGACTCCATATGTGTCAAAATTTAAATCCAAGTGTCCATCTAACACCTCTGAACTTGGAAACATGTCTTGCCTCTTATTAGAAAGCCATAGATTGATAAACTACCTTTATTTGCCCTATAAATTGAGTACAGATCCTAGTGCTAGGAAAGGAAGAATTTTGGTAACGAAATGTTGTTGGATTCTCAATTGAGAGAATGAAAGGAATGATATGCTGCTGGTGAGATGTTGATTTTTATGAGGCTAGGATGAAGCTGGAGCTGGTGACATCAAATCGATCGTTGGTTGTAACCTCCCCCTTCTACTCTTTAATAAAGATTGATGTTCATTTTCCCATATATGTATTTGTTTATGTTTCTATTTTTTATGCAATGGACTCTTGAATGATTATATGTTTCATGTTTAATCGATTTAACTGAGTAAGATAAATAGGCATATCTATATTGCAGTCTCCTTTTTTTTCTTTTTTTATACTTGTACGAATAAATTTGGAAATCTAAGTTGGATTGGAGGCAACAAAAAAATAGAAAAAAGGAGAATAGGAAGCGCTTGGATCACAAGTAGGTTATTCTATCTTTATATGTGTATATTTACTATAAGAGGAAGTGATAGCAAAGTATTTAATATGTTGTTCTAAGTTCATAGCACCACACTTAGGGAATTTGATTGATCTGTAGATCATAATCCTGCACAACAAATTGTCGACTCTGCTGGAGAGTTTCCTATCATTCTCGGTATTTTTGCCTGTGCTTATCCACCTAGTAGCATCTACTTTTAGTTATTGGACTTTTGAATCAAATAATTTCATTATAAGTGTGTTTTGTAGCTTCAATTTTCAATCTTTGCTGCGCACATTGCACTATTCATCAAGGCACACTGCACTGCAGTGCACTGTGTCCCACTGAGGGGAGCATTGCAGTGCATTGTCAACACTTAGAGACTGCGTTGCCCCCTTACCCAACCAAATTCCATTTGAATTTTTAATTTCCATCATTCTCAACCATTTGTTTGATGTGCTTTCAATTTTCTAATACCTCCTAGAGACCATTGAATTTCCCTGATTCTTCCTCCTTTTAAAAGTAAGTTTGTTCAATGTCTCTTTACGTGTTCTTCTTTATCATTGACAAATAAAATTGAATGTATTTTATTTCTGCATTAGATCCATTTGTTTTAGTAAAGGAAATTTTTATTAAATTCTTCGTTTCCTATAGGAAAAATTGTACTTCCATTCCCCATTTTTCCTAAAAGAGAAATTGTTGTTAAATTCCTCATTTCTCAAAGAATAAAACATTTGTTTTTTGTTGATTTGATGCATATAGTTTCCTTTTTGTATTCAAAATAAGGGGACTGAAAAGAAAAACCTCCATTTGCATATAGTGAATTGTTTGTTTTTCATAGGAACAAGTTAGGAAAACTGCATATTAGTTTGTGCTTTTTGTTGTTTTCTCTCAAAACTGATTGCTCTATCCCTTAGTAGGTGGGATTTTCATTGAAAAAAGCTAAAATTGAAAATTTTTCTTATCAGTTTAGTTTGAATTTTAGGAATTTCCATCACATTGTTAGCCATCTATAATTTTGATCCTATCCAAAGATGACCAAGTTGACAATCCCAGATTTCTAGAAACAATATTTGAAGAAACATTGTGAGTTCTAGAAATCTCACAGCCTTCATTATCCTAAGTCTATTAGTTTCTCATAATAACTTCACTCAAAGCTTCAAAATAACCCTGCTGGTTCAAAAGAAGACTGTTCCAAAGCCTCTTTCCTTTCATTTCACTTTCACAAATTCTCTCTAAAAACCCCTCATTTCATTCATTTTCTCCATCACAACAAGTGTTCTTTATCCTCCTTAAAAATCCCATTTTTCCTCTTACCTTATCCTCCATTTCCTAAAAAATGCCCCTTAAAAACTTGTAAATCTCTTTTACAAGGTTCAAACCTCCTTTTCATACTTATCGGAACACCAGAAAAGGCTAAAAACCCACTTTTCGCCCTATTTTCCGACTTTTCATAAACTTAGGCCTTAAGCGATTTTCGGCTTAGGCCCTAACCCCTTTTCCTCCATGCGATTCGCCACCACGACCAAGCGCTAAGCCCATCGGTCATTGGACATCGCACTTTCCAAGTTCTCGCTTCCATTTTCCTTTTTCTTCCGATGGCCAATCCCCGATGAGATCTAGACCGTCCATTCCCTAAGATCCAATGACCATCTCCCTCTGTGCTCTGTTCTATCGGCCATCGCATCAGCCATCACATTGCTCCATCACATCGTGCATCGCATCGTGCATCGCATCGCTCCATCGTAGCGCCGCATCACCCCTCGGCGATGTGAAACTATGATCACATCTAGACCGTTCATTCTCCCCCAGATCGAACATTGAACGCTCTGCTCCATCTATTGCACTTCGTTTTTCCATCAGCCATCGCACTTCGCAAATTTCCATTTCCTCGTTCTCAAGCCCTTTTCTCTGCCGATGTCCATCCTCCACCGAAAAAATCTCCACCGCTGATCTCTCCCAGATCGGATGGCGCAAGTTCACTGTGAGGGCACCTCTCCAAGGTAGCCCATACTCCCCAGTCCCCCAACAGTTAAATCTCCACCGTTGATCATTTCCTGATCCAATGGCTAGCATTATCCCATTCACTGTGGAGGCACTCACCAACGATATCCTTCCATACCCCCCGATCCCCTAGTAGTTGATCTCAGCCATCGACCTTCTCTAGATCCAATGACTGTCGTTGCATCACCTTTTTAATCCCACCCTCAATCGTTTCCTCCTATTCACTTTCTTTTGAATGATCTCAACTATTGATCTCGTTTAATCCAACGGTCAGTGCTCTATCACTTCATCGCTATTCTTTTATCCCCTCGCCCATATGCTATATATTCTGTGGCCCCAATTCAATCACAGCCATCCATTTCCCTGATCCAATGGCTCTCATTGATCCTCACATTTTAACTCCACCCAACCAATTTTCACCCCGTGCATTGAACTTTTTGTTATGTGACAAAACTGCTGATGTCATTTCACCGGGTCCCACCTTTCTTCTTCCCATCCTTTCTCCCTTTGCATTTGATCTCAGCCATCGATCTCTCCAGATCAGACGGTCTAAAACTAGTTTCACGCCCAGTCCACCAAAATGATTTAACGCTCCATATCAATGTGAAATGGGCGGTTTTTGGATGATACGTGTCATCTTCTCGACTGTATTGCGTCCATTGTGCATATTACCTCTTACCACCTTTATCACGCATGATTACCATTGATGGTATTCCCAAAACTTCTTATCATTAATTCTATACCCATACTTTCTTTCAAATCCCATCTCTTCGCCCTTCCGCCACGGAATCCCCCCCCCCCCCCTTGATGTATTTTCTTCCTTCCGCACTGCCCTTTCACCCTCCATCGAGCTCTCTAAAGCAGTTACAACCCCATTCGCAGGTTTTTATAATATTTTAATGGTTTGTTGCAGGTTTAATGGTAGATAAGCTATGAAATCTATCCCATAGTTCAATAAAGGAACATGGCCAAGGATGACGATCCTCTGTGGCCGAATTCAATATTGAAAGGGACATAAAGGGTCAAAATTTCCAATTTTTCAGCAGTGCGTCATGAACATTGGTTGAAGTATTAAAAAACCCTACAACGCAGAAAGCCACCTCTACACCAGCAAAACGGAAGAAACAATGAAGATTAGTGAAGAATATCAGAGAAATTAAAGTTCAAAGGTTAAGTAAAAGAATGAAAGATTAAAATACTTAAACCATTGCAGATTATAGATAAAGACAACATGATGAGTTATGAAGGCTAAAAGCAGATCTTGCCTTAAATATAGTTTAGCGATGAAATGAAGGAAAACTAGGCTAAAAGGCCTCGAATACATCAACAAGAGGCAGTTATTTCTCCAAAATATCTAGTTGCCACCTATAGCCTACCTTCTGTCTTAAAGGGAAAATTGACAGTTATTACACTAAAGAAGATATTTTAATCTCTCAAGACAGTTATTGTAAAGATAAGAATAAGCCTTGAAATTCAATCTTTTCTCCTATCTTTCTATAAGAAGTTAAGACAGAGTTATTGAAATAGAGAAGTAGTTGAACCTATTTCTACCTTATGCCTTGCATTGTTTTCAAGGCTAGAAATGCATTTACTCTGTAATTAATAACATTTTTAACCCTAGATCAATCCCACCTCCTCATTTGTAGCCTAAATACTGCATTGGAACTCATTGTAAAGTTGGCATTTGATGACTCTTTGAATTAATACATAGCTCTGCTGAAGTTGAAAAGAAATTGATGTTCTAGAACCTGTGGATGTTTTAACCTATTTGTTGATGGAGAAAGCTCTGTCATTGGATCCCTCAGCTTGGCTGTTGGTGAAGTACACTAAATCTGTTATTTTTATCTCCTATTTCATTATGTTTCATCATTTCTTACTACAGTAGAGTAAAACGTTTAGGCTAAGAAATGTCTCCTATAAGCACCTTAGACCTGTTTACTTTTCACTATTTTCTGTTTTCCTCTGCTGAGGCATTTTAGAGAATTCTTAATTGCTCTCTAAAACCCTTATGCTTGTTTACTTCTTAAATAGTTCAATATAGTTGGCCTCAAGAATGATTTATGGTTTTCCCTGCTTTCTTGCTGCTACTTAAAAACTGTTCTGAAGTCTCCCTTCAAAGTACCATTGTCCAAAGTCTACCAAAGAGGTATTCTTTTATCATACCCTTTGTACTTTCTCAAATAATTGTTTTGAAGGTATTTATAGCTGTAATCTAAGATGTATAGGAGTTCCCTCTTCTATGAATGCAGTTATTTGTGAACCTTGAATTTTTTCTTATCCTTGCAAGTGAAATCTTTGGATGAAATAGAGCGTTCCTTGACTCCTAGATTTTATTTGAAAAAATTGCCTTGGAATTATTATTTGTTGAAGTGTGATTTCTAGAATTTATGGTTAGCCCTGTCTATGGAATACCTCTTCATGTTCAGATAATGTTTTAAGTCCCTTTGTTGAGAAGTAATTATAATTAAGGATTCTTAATCGCCCTTAGTTCTAATTTTCATTCTAAACCTTTAATGTCCATTTCATTTCACCTGAAAGACATTATAGATCCAATAGCCAAGTTAGATTTGTCCTTTGATATCCTTGATTCATCTGAAAACTTGTTACCATTTCCACTTGAATCTGTTGCCCAATGACTTAGATATTTCCCTTTTCTATCTATGCTGCCTAGATCATCATGTCCAACCAAACAATGAAACAAACTCATGCTTAATAACTAGCCTAAAATCAACCTTTTACAAGCAAACAAGTCATATCTTCGCAAACAATTAAGAGATCCCTCTCTGAAACTAGGAAGGCTAGGTCCTAGAGCTCTGAAGATTGGTTTTGATGTTGCCTTGTCATTTAGTTTTCCAATCAGCCAAATCATAGGACCCCAACACACATCATTGTGGTGAACCTCAAAAGGAAAATTGATAAACAAGGTCAACTTAAAATTTACATGAATTTACCTAAGAAAAAAATTCAAACCTTAATGATAACATTTAGAAGGTCTAGGGTAGAGGTGTTCCGACACCATTAAACATAACAACTGTCATTAATTTTATGCAATACATTCAGAGTGTGACACCTAACTCCATGTACGTAAGTATATCAAAGCTTTTCCACATACCTTCGGGTATATCGGGTGGTGCTCTAGTACAAAAAGTATAACGGGGTGCTCTCACTGTGCAGTTTCACATTAGACACTGTTAATACTGACTTGGGCCTCCACGTACCTTCGGGTATATTTGGGAGGAAAAATTTAGGTTGCTATCCCTCCACAGTGAACCAAGTTGGCCGCCTTGTAAATTGTGATACATCGAACACAAAATTCTCAAAGATTTCATGCCCGTACTTCTTCGTTCACCAAGAGGTACTATGGAGTTCACAGTTTCTTGGTAAAATTTTTTCCTAGAATTACGCTTTTATTTTGTTTATTTTTTTTGGTAAGAAAATTAATCATCCATCATGAAAGAAAAATATCCCTTTCCCCGTCATTCGCGTAGAATAGCACTGAAACCACCTTTACCATCTGAAGCCAATTCTGGTCTGCAAAGGGGACATCGTCTACCGAAACTAGTACTATTAATACCGCTGGTGCAACATCATCTTCACATATACGAGAGTTGACACAATTTGTTTCTTCAAATCCTAGTTCATATATTATTGTCAAGACAGAGTCCTCACAGCTACATGTGGTCACAATCTAGCTAACAAGTGAGACCTTACCTCCCGAACCCGACGTTTTTCAGCTGGAAGTCGATATAGCTCATATCCCTCTTTTGCTAGAACATTTGCATCCTGAAGTCGAACTACCGGAAGTTGCTCCTATATCGGTCACCCCACAATCTATTGTATCCATTGAGTCTCCCATATCATGCAGTCAACCTCCTAAAATATACTTCGGGCCTGACGGCAAAATCCTTCCACCTGATTTAATTTCAATTGAAGAAATACCACAAGACAAAACACATTTTAACTCCAACTCATTTTGGGGAAGAACTTTACCTTACGAGTCTTTTACTCAATCACCTATCTCTGCTTTTGTTGATCCAGTGTCTATTAGATTTCCCGTAGATCCAATAAGGTATACATTTGGTCGAAAAACCATGCCTGAGCCAACATCTTCGGCTAGACAATCTATTCCAATTGCGACAATGCCTTCTCTCACTACTCCATCGATGTTCATAACCTCACTAGTGTCACAGTTATATGGTGGCCCTTCCATCCCACTTGGTTACCAATATTTGTTTGGATCCTTCTCTAGTGCATCCTCAAACCCATGGACTTCACCAATGTTGTCATCTAGTATTCTAATTGGTAAATCTATAGTGAGTACTAAACGGATTGATCCTTTATACACATCATCAGGGAAATATCAAGCTGGTCCATTTGGGTATATTCCATCCAGTACAATTTCAACTGGACTCCCTGCATTTGGAGAACAATATTTTCCATATTATTATACTCCTCATGCTGGGGGAAACCTATGGTCACCCACTTCAATAGTACTCTGTCATTATTTGTTCATCCTAATGTCGGAATGAATGTTTTTCAATGGTAGCCCACTTTGCATATCCAACGAGAAATGGTTGTACACTCCTATCAACTAGTTCAACCTATTGCACTGACATCAACTCCACATGTTAATACATCTTTACCCATGTTACAGACTCAAAACATTGTACCTCAACTGTCTCAGGTGGGGCCTTCAACCCAATACCCTCAGTATTGGGCCTTTAGACTCCAAATCCTTTGGCTAGCTTATAACAACCACTTGTATCCGGAATCATTTATTCACAAGATGGATTTCCATATCATGGGATGTCACAACCACAACCTGGTTATACCTATCTTCAACTGAATCCAAGCTATCCTATTTTGCGTTTTAATATTGGTGGACAGACCCCTTAGCAGCCACTAGCGCAAATGCGACAACCTTCATTTCAACAAGTAACATATCTAGGATTTGGTCAACAGAATTGTCAAGCATTTTCCTACCAAAGAAACCCCTATCTGGGTTACCAGCAATAGATTCCTTATGCTACTACACAAAGGCATGGTGCCCAAGAAATTCCATCATACCCTGGTTATGCTCAACCCGAACTTAATAGACAGATTCTCTTTGTTGCAACTTTAGAGTTACCGAATTTAAACAGGCTCACCAATGATCCAATCAACTATGCTCCTTGGTGGCTAGTGATACCTCATAAATTATCCTCAGATATTCCTAAGTTCATTGGAAACCCTGGGGAAGACTCACTGACTCATGTTATGACTTATCATTTTTGGTGTTTGTTGTACCTTAAGAGACAATCCCTTAGCTCTGATAAGGAATCAATGCTTAGAACATTTTATCATCATGTCACAAATTTTTTGTCTCTGTTTTATTAACCCTCAAGTATTTATGATCACACCCTTAAATATCAAATATTATGAGTGCTTTGCAATGCTACCATATGTTAATGTTGAACGAAATGACTGGAAGGAAATGTAAGGAGAAGCCCAAATTGATATGTTTCTTTATACAAAAAATATCATTCCAAACTTTGAAAGAAACGTGTGAATGAAATAGTTAAAACAAAGGAGCAAAAATTAAGGGTTTTAACTCTTATACATAGAAGTAAGAAGAGACCTGTTGCTCATAACTTTGTTTTATTCATAGAAATAAATACATAATGAAAATTGGAACACATTTCAACATAAACAAATTGCCAGAAACTTGCTTACTCATTCATTAATCTTTGAATATTTGAGTACAAAAATATTTGTCCAGGAGGTCCAAAACTCGAAACCTTCCTTCTTCTTGGAAATTACATTAAATACAATAAAAAGTAGTTTGGAACTATTGTAACCAATTCTAACTACATAAACTACTTCATGACTTCGGAGGATGTCTATCACGTGCCTTGAAAATGTCTTTTTACAATTACATTAACTTTAGAAAATAACATAAATTAAATATCCTAATCTATAGGAATTGTTGATGAAGTGGCTCCTTTTCCTTGATTAACTGATTTATCTTTCTTTGTTGTTGATCCATTTGGCAAGTCAATAGTCCAAGATCTGCACTTTTTCCATATTTCTACCCTCGTCTTCGATGAATGTGTCATATTGTGATACTCCAATCTGAGTGCAGTAATTCGGTCATAAGATGGCCTTTCGGAGAAAAGAGTTTTTACCATCCACAGGAGTTGAAAATGTCTTTGCAAGAAGTTGACCATTGTCTCTCCTTGAAGTACCTGAGTCTTCTCATGCCTATTTTCAATCTTGCTTTTTGTCATCACCAATAAATTCTCATAAGAGCTCCATGGCAAAAGATTCCCCTCAGCTCCCCAACATGATGGAAAGCCTACCCTTGTCATTTTATCAAAAGATTTATCAAATTCACTTACTACTTTGATTTCCATTAATTTCTTTTCTACAGACTTTCTGAGATCATTCTTGATAATCATTTTATTAATTTCCACTACATACAACATTCTATCCTGTATATCATTCTCTTCTAATTCCTGATCCGATTTGGAATTGATATAATCAATCAATTTTGTAGCCCAAATTGATCTGTTGATCCCTTTCTATTTGTCAGACATAATCGGTTCTTCACACTCCACAATAAGGCTTTTTTCTTTTGCAATAATCATTAGGAAGCCCCAATTAGACTCCATTTCTGAGATTATATCAGTCCAAATGATATCCTTGGCTTTTATTAATCACACATTACCTTTCATTCTTTCTTTGAGATTCTTGATTTCAGCTTCAACATTTCTGAAATCCATTTTGTACTTATCCACTTCATTCTCCAATACCTTCATCAATTTTGTAGTAGTCTCGAAATCTGTTTGAGCCCTTTTTCTGTCTCTTTCAGCCATCTCACTATTTAATTGAATAATTTGTGCTTGAGGATCTGCATCACCTGTAGGAAAAACAAAATTATAGTTATCATTATCAATGTGATTTTGTAAAGAAATTGCATTCTACTTCACTTTGGAAAGTTCTTCATCCTTCTGCATAAGTTGCTGCAACAAATTCTCTTTTTCCTTCTCTACCTCTGCAACCTCTCCAGCCATTGAGTGTTCACCAATAGGTAACTTCAATTTATTCCTTAATGTAGATATCTCTACTTTAGCACTTTACAATAATTTCTGCACAACAGTCTTGTCACTAGGGTCTACACCCATCTTAACAATAATATTCTTCAACTCTTCATTTTGGACTGTTAAGGCTCTTGAATTGGCCTTTTCCAGCTTCAATTTCTTGATAACTTTCCTTAACATGTTTTCAACTTTAATTGCCATTGCATTTGTCTTTGTGAGATCATTAAAAATCAATTGCCCAGTCTGCATATGCAAATTCATGTTGTCCATTAGTGAAATATTTTTAACATCCATAGCCACATTTATAGTATTAAAATTGTTTGAGGACCCAAATGACATTCCTGTGGGATGTGACAGAGCAATCCTGAATTGATCTTTTTGAAGATCCATTATAGTCAATAGCTTCGTCCGATTAGTAGTAACTTGATTTTCTGCTTGGGCCTCCATGCTGGCCTTCACTCTCTGATTTCTCTCTTCAATTTGAGAAAACACCTGTTTGATTCAGGGTACCTGTTCATGAGAGGATTCATTACCTCCAGGGGAAGAGGGAGAATTCTGCTCTTCACCCAAATGTAAGGAAAAACCAGGTGAATTAGAAGAACGATCCTCAACAAATTTTGTCCTTTTCTCACCTCTTGGTGCCTCATCATCCAAGTCAATAACAACTTCTCTACCTCTTTTGTTTGTTTTCTCAGTTATAACAGGAGTTTGAATGCTTGTATTTACTAAAATTATTTCATGTTAGTTTGCCATATTTTCCTGCTCAGGTCTACTTTCATGAATGAAACCTGAATATCCGTTCGCAATTCTTCTCTATGAAATTATACCATGGGGATCATAAGCCCATTTTCTCCTAGTAGCATATGTATTTCCTCCAACAATTTTGTTACTTCCTCAAACACCTGCCTCGTATTAACTACGAAAGGTCCCACACTCATAGTAAACTTATACATATGACTCTTCTTCATAGGAACAAAGTGCACATGATCAAAATTCAGGCTCTGTCTAATAAATTCTAAGCTGAAAAGCCTCATTGGTACGAATGTTGGGAGCCTATAAGGTTCAAAATTTTCTCCACACAACCTTATTTCTAAATATTCTTCAAATACAAACTAGTCCCCAAATTTACAGCTAGTTCCTAAATGTAGAAACTCTTGGGCTTTGGGTAAAAAGCAAGGGGGATGAAATCCATTTAATATTTTATATGCAATGGGCATATACTGAATAGCAAAATGAAATAACCCCTCTTCATTTTGTTCCCTTCTAATTATATCTGTCCATAATACAACTGACTATCTTTGCTTGTTTACATCCATTATATTTAGACCTAACTGCATGAATTCTTCAACATTTTGATATAAAAATAAGTAGACAATCAGTGAGGGAAATTTAAAAGAACATGTCCGTGAAAGACTCATCAATTGCGAGTTGACTGCTTCTTTCCAAAAGGATGGAATATCCAGGACCATGCATGGCTTCATCATCATGGAAAACATTCCTAAGACTGACCTATCCACTGTAACGTCGTCTTATTTTCCCAATATTTTAGCAATGTTGCTTAATACAGGTCGAGTGTCTTCATTGAAAACTCCCATATTAAATTCACCACATTCTGGCTGAAACTACTTCATATTGGGCTTCAAATGGAACATAAACTGGTTGAATTCTTCTCCTGCAAGGCTCTCATAGTAAGTAACTAGTGAATCTTCTGAAAATTGAAATGATGATTTAGCTTTAGGAAAACACAAGGCTTGGCAGATTAATTAGGTAGACACTTGCAGAACATTTTCCCCTT
This sequence comes from Pinus albicaulis, assembly GCA_034641835.2. Lineage (NCBI taxonomy): Eukaryota > Viridiplantae > Streptophyta > Pinopsida > Pinales > Pinaceae > Pinus > Pinus albicaulis. The sequence goes on along the minus strand of CM076574.1, from coordinate 922,363,055 downwards.
GGGAGCTCATCATGAAAAAAAATTTGGGATATAATGCAGAAACCAATCAATAGATAAAATCTGAGAATAAATGTGTCTTCGGGATTCATACAGAGAGGACCCCGGAATTTTTCATGGCATAATAGACAGAGGAATTATCATTATTCAATACAATTTCTTGGTAAAATGGAAGATGAATTACTGAAGATGCGGTGTCTTGAATGTCCCTCTCATTATCCATGAGAGGAATGTGACTCGATGAACCAGACAAAGAAGACCTTTTAGCCATGACTAGAAAAGGTGTTGAAGGAACACTCTTGCAGGGTGGCTAAAACATAAAGGTGACAGAAGAAAGCAATAGGTCAATACATGATAAACAGCTAAATATTTTGAAATATGAAATGGAAAAAACCCCTAAACAGGAGGCGTCGTTTTTGTGTTAAATGCCCATGCAATGTGTCACCTAACCGTTGGATTTATTTGACATGGAGAACAGCTATTCTCCATTCAGCATATGATGTCACTGTGGGGGGTCTCAAGCTACGGCTTGAAAACTCCGGCCTCTGCCCCCGCAGTCGCTATCCACCATTGATCTTCATCACCTCTGCAATCAACCCAGTAAACTACGGGGGCACCCCTTTCCGTTAACTCCCGTGCTATTAGTGCCCGCGGGTTGGACCATCTGGTTCAAGATTTGAATATCAACACTCTTCACCGATTGAATTGATTGACTTTTAACCTTTTCATACAAACCCACTTGTACAAAGTTTAAAACAGTTAAAATTTAATACATCAAACTAAAAACATTTTTCTTTTTATGCCAAAGTATAAAATTATAATACTTTAACATATTTTCTTTTCTTTCAATTTCTGATTTTTTTGTATTTTTGATATAAAATAAAAAGGATATGCATATGATCCACAATAGTGTTCATCTAACTCCTTAAATGATGACTTTGTTCAACTACGTCTTTTCTGGCGTACACTCACTGGTCTAGCCGCACAATGGTACATTGAGTTACCAAGAGCTTCTTTTGATAACTTCACTACCATAGCTACTATATTTTTTCCCCACCTATATTTACCGATATGATATGAAACTGGAATGAAAGTCTTCACTAATTTTAAACACACTAATTCTACTCACATTTTTTATCATATTCATGAGTGGCGTCATCGTCGTAGAATGGTTAAGACATTTGTTCCTAATCAGATCCTTGCTGAGTGGTTATTAAGTCCCCGTTACCATCTATAACTGAGGATGTGGCTAAGGGTGGTGTCATCACTGAAGAGCAGGTCATTTCTCGTGGCCAATATTTAGACTTGATTTACACTGAGTCTCCCACACTCTATGAGAAAATTCCTAACGCACCACGATCTAATTTTACTGTGCCTCCTCCACCTAAGGACTCTCATGTCGAAAACGGTATGATTGGTAATACAAGCACACATCACTCTATTGAATCTGAGCCTGTGCCTTCTTCTAAAATCCATGTCCTATCATATGACAAGGGCAAAAGTTACAAACAACCCAGAAGTAAGAAAAATGGGAAACCAAAGAAAAAGAAAACTTCTACCCTGCATGAAAGATCATCTGATCAATCGACTAGAAATGAGAAATCTCATTGCCCTTGCATAATATGTAATGAGGAATAATTTCTTCGGGACTATCCTCACCACACTGAAGTCTCAAAAATGGTTAAGACCTCACATGTGCCAGGTGTGTTGACAGATCCATTTCCGAATCCGGACAAAAATTTGGTTGCTACAGATCGAGCTTCTAGTTCCCAAGTGCTTATGTGATCAGTCACGAAGCCATCGACTGATGTTTTGGTGTCAACAAGTAATAAATATTATGGTAGTCAGGCTACTGATCAGCCTACTACCTCGACCATGAATTTGTCTACAAAATCGATACCGCCCACTACTATTCCTGAATTGACAATAAAGCCACTAAAGAGAGTCGTTCATAAGTCGACATTTAATCCTCGAGCCATAGTTTCTCAAAATTATAATATAGATGAATATTTGGCTCAATCCCCTTCAGCTATGTCAATGCGTGAGGTGCTAAAAAATTGTCCCTCCTAGAAGCAGGCTTTATTGTTGGTAATTGGTGGAATTGATCCAGTTAATTCCAATCTCGTAGTCTTTAATCATACGAGATATGTTCTGCAATTAACAACATAATTGGCATTCCTTATCCAATTAAATCTTCTCAATCACCTTGTTGATATTACTATTATTGATGAGGGATAATCTACGTGTATTGTGCCTCTAAACTGTTGGAAGTCACTTGGCTCGCTACGCCTATCTCAATTGCCAACGACATTGAAAGGTTTCAACGGATGTACATATAAGCCTTGCGGTATTATCAATAACCTGCATGTTGAACTAGGGGGGGGAAAATGAATGTTGAATTTGAGGTCATTGATGCACCCTTTCACTAAAATATTTTACTTGAAAGGCCATGGGTATATGCTATGAATGCGATCATTTCTACATATTTCAGAATGATCACCTTTCCACATAAAGTTGTTATCACAGTCATCAATCAACTATCCTTCGTTGCCTTCAGTTCCCGGGTAACTGGAAGTGTTTTTTTAGTTCACGCCATGGAAAATTTTAGGCGTTAATATTCTCAGGTGGGCTAATTTTCCATGTTTTTTCCAAAAAACTTATTCGCCAATTTCCATTTAAAAAAATAATAATTCGCCCAAATTTTACAATATAAAATTATTTTGTGTTAAAAATCGCCAACATTATATAGATAGTATATAAATCATTATAAATTTTAATAATTTGATAAATACATTAATAAACATTTTAAAGTTTACATATTAGGGACTAGTGAGATTCGCCAATTTTTTAAACTTAAACATTATCTTCAATCTTTAAAATTTTCCCTGATTCACGCACCCCAACTTGCACTTCAGAACATTGGTACAGGACTCTTAAAGGATTCCACTCTCATGGGAACCCTTGCATTAATTTCGCCTGCGACATCGACAGAAATTGCAAGAATAGAGACCTGCTAAATGATATATTCCACTCCATCTGGCTTAAGGGATATTACGAGTGACTCTAAAGTTGTTACATTCGATGGGTTTCTGCTGCCCAACCCAATTGAGTTGGCATAGCAATAAATCTATATGGCTTGGGTGGCGAATCTGAAATCATCGTCACTGGTCATTTGGGTTGATCGTTCATTAGATTTTGGTAATCCATCTGATCCTTTTTGCTCAACTTTCTTGACAGATGAGAATATTCTGGAAACCATGATGCTGGAATGGGAACCATCGAAAGATCATCATCATCGTTCCCATATTCAAGATTACGAAGAAGATAATCTTAGTGAACTATATCACCCACTGTTCAAAACATTCTTTTCAAATTCTTTTCCTATTAATGCAATCGATTCCGAGCGAAATTTATCAAATATTGAAGAAACCATTTCTATTGATATTTCAACCAAACCCGGCATTGTAAAAAACACTCATGTCGGCGTTTCTTGTTCTCCTTCAAAACTCAAAACATATGGCTCTCTCTTTTGTGAATTTCATGATGTATTTTCTTGGTCTTACGAGGAAATAGTAGGCATAGATACTAGTATCGTTGAACACACTATTAAAATGTACCCTGATGTCAAACCGATATGTCAATGCCTTTGTCCTGTTCATCCGAAGAAGGTTGCTACCATTAAAACAAAAGTTGAAATTTTTTTCATGTTGGTTTCATTTACGCTATTCAGCTAACTCAGTGGGTTTCCAAAATTGTTCCTGTTATGAAAAAACAAGGAACCATCAAAGTGTGTGTCGATTATTGGGATGTCAATCTTACTTGTCCAAAAGACAACTATTTTACTCCCTTTATCAACCAGATTATTAACGATTGTGCTGGATGTGAATATTTTCATTCATGGATGGATTTTCTGGCTACAATCAAATCAATATCCGCTTAGAGGACCAATATAAAAAAAAAATTCTTCTATCCCTGGGGCACATTCACTTATTGGAAACTCCCGTTTGCTTTAAAGAACGATGGGGAAACACTTCATAGATCAATGGATTATGCTTTCAATGAAATCAAGCACATTTTTCAACTCTATCTAGATGATTTACCCATGCATTCATGAAACCAGACTAATCACTTGATGCATTCGGGATATATCTTTTTACGCTGCCGACACTACAAAATTTGTCTCAATCAACATAAATTTGTGTTTTGTGTTGGTTCTGGTCATTTTCTAGGATTCATTGTCTCAAAAGAAGGAATTCGAATAGATCCACTAAAGGTCCAGGCCATTCCTTATTTTCCTGTGCTATTAAATTTCCTTCAGATACAAAAACTTCATGGAAAGGATAACTTCATAAGGAGGTTCATATCCAACTATGCCAAAATGGCTAAAGGATTTACTCGGCTCTTGAAAAAACATATTCCCTTCCATTGGGACCAAGTTGCGCAAGCCTCTTTTGATTTTGTCAACAATAATCTTGTCTAGACGTCATTAATGTATCCCCCCAATTACTATAGTGATTATTTATTATATATCGCCACGACTGATATGACCATTGCTATGGTATTGGTCCAAGTAGAAAATGGGATAGAACATATGATATATTATTTGAGTCATAATCTCAATGATATGGAATTGAACTATTCATATATAGAAAAGCTCGCCTTGGCAGCTATTCAAATTGCCCAAAGATTTTGCCACTATATCCTCTTCCGGAAGACCAATGTCATTTTGGATTTCAACCCCATGACTTATATATTATCACATCAATTGTTGGGGGTAAAGTATTCAAAAAGGATTGTCATTTTGCAGGAATTTGATTTGGAGTTCATCAAATCCAAGTCAAGGAAGTCTTTAGTTTTGGCTAAGCTTCTGTGTGACCTTCCCTCTAATAGTACTACTACTACATCGGAACAATATATTCCTGATGACTCTCTATTTCTGATTGGATCATATGATCCTTGGTATGGTTATTTTATCATTTATCTCAATACCCATACTTTTCGACTTGATACACCTTGCTCTGACCTGCGACATATCCAATACCAAGAAAAATATTATTTGGTCGTCAGAGATACACTTTATCGTCATGGCGTCGATACAATTTTAAGAAGGTGCCTCACTCATGAGGAGGCCGAAAAGGTTTTAAATGACTATCATGTTGGGGCTTGTGGTGGAGATTTTTCTGGATATGCTACCTCGCAGAATATACTCCGCGCCAGTTAGTTTTGGCCTACCATATTTTTTGACTGCATCCTCACGGTTAGAATTTGTCATGCGTGCCATATATTTGATCGTAAAATCCACAAACTGCCAGTGCTAAGTTATCTTGTTGTCTGTGTGGGACCATTTTCAAAATGGGAGATTGAATTCATGACCTATAACACTAGTTCATCTATGGGTATGATTATATTATTGTTGTAGTAGAATAGTTTACCAAATGGACCGTAGCGATGCCTACATTCAACAACATAGGACAAACAACTGCAAGGTTTTTCTTTAATCATGTCATTGCATGGTTTGGGGTCCAACAGACTATAGTTACAAATCATGGTTCGCATTTTTGCAACCATATGATGAATGAATTGACTACCAAATTAGGATTGTCACATGATATTTCTACTCCTTATTATCGAAAATCAAATGGAAAAGTTGATGCTATTAACAAGATTCTTAAGTGAATACTTCAAATAATGATAGGAGTTAATAAATGAAATTCAAATTGAATCCTTTACTCGGCCATGTGGGCGTACCAAACCTTGCTAAGAAACACAACCAAATTTACCCCACTTCAATTGGTGTATGGTTTAGAAGTTATCTTGCCAATCCAATGTGAAATACTGTCATTAAAACTCACAATTGACTTGTTACCTGACAGCTCTGCTAAATAAGTGAATCTTTTTAACGTCATCCATCTTGATTAAACACGTCGTGAAGCCCAATTGGCCAACGAAGTGCATAAGGGATGTGTAAAGGCACAATACAGCAAGCACGTCCAACCTCGCATTTTCTCAGAGGGTGACCTGGTCCTTCTTTATAATCAGGAAGCTGATGTAATAGGTACAACTAAATTTGAGCCATTATGGCATGGCCCCTATATTTTCAAAAGAGTTCTTGCTAAGGGTGCCTATGAGTTGGTAGATTACGATGGAATTATGTTGGCGTAGCCTTGAAATGGGTTATATCTGAAACGTTACTATGCTTGATCATGAGCGCAGTAATTTTTGAATTATATTGTATATATGTTGTTGATTTGAATTTAATGTCTTAGTTTGTTTTTTAGAGTTTTCTTGACGTTAGTAATCCGCTTTAAATTTCGTCACAAATGTATGAATATTTGGAACCATTTGTTTGGTATGCTGATGGTGCTAGTCATAGTACACAAAATTTATCCTCTCCAGCATTCGCCATTTTCACTCTGAATGACGAGTTAGTGAGTTTTCAAGGGATTTTTATCAGTTGATATAAAAACAATATCGCTAAGTATAGTGCATTGATCAAACATCTCTCTAATTCCATTCCATTTGGTATCAACCGCATCATCATAAGGTTAGACTCACAACTTTTGGTATTACAACTTACTAGTGTTTATACTATTATAAATCCAACACGCATCATATATTCCTAAGAGTTCAGCTTTTGGAAAGATATTTTGATTTCATTCAATATCAACACATTTCCAGAAATTTGAACACATTAACTAATTCTTTATCGAATTATGTTATAAAAATAAATTTGCAGCACATGTAAAGATATATTCACATAGTCGAATAGGATTGCACAATAAACATAGGAAAACACAGAAATACAATAGATAGATAGTTATAGGTTTTTATAAAATTTGTGCCCAAGACACACTAGTCACGTGACCTCAAAATATATTCAACATGTCAAAATTAAACTAGTGGTGCTCATGCTAACATGCTACTGATCTAGCTATCCTATGTAGTAACTGCATCCAACAGTTAGGAATGCCAATAGTGTGGTGCTGCAGTCGCATGGGTAAATTTTCATTCCGGAAATATGGAATCCTGAAGGTCAACCCTTGTGTGTGCTGCTGAAGCTCAACAAGAGTCTCAGCCATATCTAAATCCTGAAGGACTGCTCTCCTGACATCCCTCTCTATTGGGTCATGTGCTCCATGCTCTAACTCTCCCACTGGTTGAACTTGACCCACGTCTACATTACATTAAAACTTTATTTTAGCCTTGGGAAAAAATTAAAATACAAAAACATGTATAAAGCTTAGAAAAATCAAAAGACATGGTAAAAACATTTTTTCCAATTTCACCCCATTAAGCTTCTCAGAAGTCGACGCTTGCTTATGCATAGTCATAAATGGAAATAATTTGTCGCTTGAACCAGGCAAAGAATACAGTTGCGAACATGATGGGTGACTGTCCTGCATGTCTAGCCATCATTTCTACCCATATCTTCATCCTTGGATCTCCAGGGTTAGATACACCCAGCGTCACATGCTGAGGCTCCATCAGTGGAATCTACTCTAAGGAAAAAGAAATGAGGATCGAACCATAGTCAAAAGTTTTCTTCCTCCCTCTCTTTTCTTTGCTCAGTTGTTCTTTCATTTGAGAGAGTAGAGCTTTAGCCCAGTTGAAAAATGTTGGTTCCATGCACTCTAGCGCATTCAACATATAAGATCTGTTTGCTACATGTAGTGTAGCGGTACCAAAAATATTTATGATCGTGAATAAGGTGGTTTTGAATGGAAAATCACGAACTTCACAGATATTTATTTTCCCATCCTTGCTAGTCTCTGCCCCTGGATAGAAATATTGCAAAATGTAGTCTCTCATCATCTCTCCTCCGAGAGCAGACCCTGAGGGAGAAATCGGTAGGCCTCTCCTTGACAATCTTGTTAGAAAATTGATATCCTCCGCTTACATTGGGACCACTTTGTTCCCAATATGAAATGCCTCAATTTTGGATCCCATGCATGAACAAGGAACTCCAATAGTTCCATCTGTCGCCTCATACCTGATAGAAGGAAGTACTTTAATAACCTATAGTCTCTGAGGGCTCTTATTGTACCCAAATCATTAAGGGAAATCATGTTTTTTTCTTCATGCTCTCTTTCCCTCCAAGTAATTGACATTTTATTCCATTGAATCCCTGAAATACAAACATAAGATTCATTAACACCCTTTTCATGCAAAAAATTAGGTAAAGTTTGGGTACAATCCAATAATAGAAAATGTGAAATGTGCCCAACGCAGCCTTAGACAAGAGAAAATATGTTTCATATTCACCTAGCCTTCATCTCAGGTGCATTCCAAGGCAAGTTTCGACATACAAGGGTGTTTTGCCCTATTTTGATAATAAATTTACCCTAAGGGGCCCAGATCCCTAAAAATTTGAAATGAAATGAAACAAAAATACTACTAAAAGAAAGAGGAGGTTTATGGCACCAAAGTGGATCAAACTGCGAGGAAAACCATCCACATAATTGATCACAATGAATAGATAAATTTTGGGGGAAAAAAATGGTCCAGAGCTCCAAAATGAAAATTGTAACTTTCAAATGGTAAAAATGATTAGTAAAACTCCTCTAATTATTCATTTGATTATTTGCAAATGATATGTATTTCCATGACTATGGTTTTATTCATTTTTTTTTACCATGAAACAAGTATTTTTAATCCATTTGATGTTGTTCTGAATAGGTTTGCAACTGATATAGCAGATTAGTCATGGACATTTATTTCGAGAATGATTTGACCACAAAGAATATTTGTATCCTTATTTTTCGAGCTTCGATAAAAACGAAAAAGAACTTGAAGTGCACTTTTATCTCTTTTTCGAGCTTCGATAATAGCAAAAAAGGACCCCTCGAGGCTTCTTTTAGCTCTTTTCAAACTTCGATAATGTGAAAATATTGTTGAGCACTTTTTTGACCTCATAAAAGTAAATGAATTGATATCTACTCAGTATAATTTTAACCCTTTTCCAGACTGAGATATATTATTTACGAAAAATGAAAACCTTAGTTGAGCATGGCTAGGAGGTTCTCTCAGATATCATTTTAAACTTTTTCAGATCTAAAAATACAAGGAAAAGACCCTCTAGCAGATGTTTTTGAGGAATCACATAGAAAAATACCCCACACATCCATTTCTAGCGGAGGTTACTAGAAGATGTTGGCGGATGAAGGGTGTTGCAGATGTTTTCCGCTCGGTGCGCTTATCATTAAACATCACACCAGTGCTCTTCAAATGTGAAAGCATCGATGCGCACAAAATATTGGCACACTAGACATTGTGTACTTTGTACACATCCGCCCGGTGCGTCATATTATTGTAAAGCGCCGATGCTTCACAACTCTTCTGCACTGGTGCATTATAAAACACTGCGCCAAAATCAAAATCGCCTAGTGTGGTATTAAGAAACCACACCTGTTCATCATAAAACAATGTGCCAAAACACAAAATGACTGGTATGTTCGTAAGAAATAGAACTAGTGCACCTATAAACCACACACACCAGAAAGGGTTAAAAAAAATTACAACAAAAAAATTGGATTTTTCATTTTTTTAGTGCTCCTGAGCTCTCAATTACTGGTGTGCTCTACCATATAAAGCACCGGTGGGCACAAAAAATTGGCACACTGGACATCATGCGTGATGTACAAACCTATCCGGGACATCCAATTACTGTAACACACTGTTGCCTCACAACTCTTCCGCGCCAGTGCATCATAAAACACCATGCCAAAACATAAACGCCTAGGTGCATTCTTATCCAAGAGCACCGGTGCGCCTATAAAACGCATGCACCAGAATAGTGTTAAATAAAAAAAATTATGGCCAAAAAACTTGTGCTTTACGACTATTCCGCACCAGTGCTTTACAAATATTCTGCTTCGTTTCATCATCAAAACATTGTGCCAAAACAGAAACATCCAGGTGTGGTGTTAGGGAATCACCCTGGTGCATCATAAACAACACGCCAAATCTAACACCGCTCGGTGCAGTTGTAAGTAAGCATACCGGTGCACCTATAAAACTCTGTGCACCGGAACAGGGTTAAATAAAAAAAAATTACGGCCAAAAAACTGCATTTTTTTCTTTCCTCAGTGCTCCAGAGCTCTCAAGCACTGGTGATATTCCCCCTTCTCTTAGCTGCCCTGACATCGGTGGTCCCATTGCACCCATTACATGCACTGCTGCTATGCATTGGCCACCAATTTTTCCATAATTAAGATTTTTAGTGGATTATAATTTGAAATAACGTTAAAAATAACTATTAAAAAAGAAAAAAACAAATTTGTCATTTGAGTCATTCAGCTCGCACCGGATAGCGGTGTTGCCTGTAAAATTTACAAGCCGCACTACCACCGGTGCTAATGGTATCCACATCATTTTCGGGGTGGTACTGAAAGGCCCCCTACATTATTTTAAATGAAAAATAAAATAAAATGTGGTTCGCTCATTTAGCTAGGTGCACTGTTGACCATGGGAATAGCAGTGTGGTGCGTTGATGACATTATCTACCCCGACGTCTATCAACGCACTGCATTCAGCATTCTGAAAGGGTCAACGGTGCGGTCGGGTAAAATACCACACTGTCGACTATGTAATTGTCAGGAAGTCGGTGCACTAACATTACTATATGCTCCAGGGCATATATTTCAGTCAACGCACCACTATTCTGACATTAGATATAGTCAACGGTGCTTGAAAAAATTTCAGCTGCACCGAGGTCGGTGCATTGTATTTCATTTGGGGCACCACCACCAGTGCACTACAAACACAAGCCGCACTAGAACTGATGCGTGACTTTTTTTTTGGTGCACCGACTGGTCTTTTTTTTTTCAAAAAAATATATATATACATGTATATTGCTAAATACATGTTTGTTTTAATAAAAAAAAAATATTTAATATGTCAATGATTGAGAGAGAAGAGGAGGAACAACAGCAACAATAGGCAGAACAATATGACATAATTCGCAAGTTGGAAGCACGAGAGAGGGAGCGAGATGCATACCCTCACCCTATTACAACAGATACCCAGGGGATCCTAAGGCAGGTAAGCCTCCTAAATTTCTATGAGGAGGCTACTTACCTAAAGGCCCATAGTGTGTTTTTGAGATATCTTATCCGCAGGTGGAATGCCCACCGAGAGTTTTTCCAGGTTGGTCCTAACCCGTGGTACACACCCACTGAGGGCGATATTTATTTTATTATAGGACTATCGAGGAGAGGGGTTGATTTTCCCTCATTCCCAGAGGTTCCAGCTGGTTGTGTATAACGAAAATTTTAAGGATGGACATTTATCTTAATGTTAAAAACTTGGTGAATCTTAGTAGTCCCCAATATATAAATTGTAAATTTTTTTTATGTTATTTTTGTAAAAATATTTAGTTTTATAATCATTTTATATTAGTATATATAAATTTTTGGCTATTGTTTGGGTAAAATATTTTATACTATCAAATTTGGGAAAATAAATTTAAAAAAAAATGGAAATTTCGCGAATATTTTTTTTGGAAAAAGCATGGAAAATTAGCCCACTTGCGAATATTAGCCCCTAAAATTTTCCATGGTTGTGTAGCAGGAATTCAGTTAATTTACTCCCAAAGATACATTGGATCACATGAACTATCTCCTGCAGAGTTTCAGGTACCCGGAGGTGAGTTATGTATAGGTGCATTTGGTATACAGGACGTGCAGTGCCTCTCACTTATCATTTTGACCATTTCGCACAACACCAGTGACTGGCAACCCATTAGTTGCTCGCTTTTATATTATGTTGATTCTTTAGTACAGGAGCCATGACTTGTCAGGTGGTCTACCATTTTTTTGTGGCATTTTTGTACAGCCTTAGATAGATGTCATGCTCATGCACAAGGGAGGGTCAACTTCCCTTTTTCTTCAGAGCTGTTTTGTTTATTTTTTGAGAGGTTTCCAGAGGTGAGGCCTAGTTTTGTTTGATAGCTTGGTAGGCCGATGTTGGAGGCCTGAATGCACATGTAGGGGTAGATGATTCCCAAGAGGGGAGAGACTATGTTTCCAGCCAGGATATCGCATGATGCACTGGAATTACTAGCCAGTGTTGACGAGCTGCATCCCTTCATTATGGTCCCATGTCCTTATGCTGGATTAGATTGGCGAGGGTGTGTCAACATCCTCTTCATAGATGATGAGCCGTGAGATGATAGAGGTAATATTACTGTTTTATTTATATTTATTCCAACATGTTCTTTAATTTGTTTTTATTAAATTGTGTAATGAAATTGTCTAATTATTGTTGTGTACTTGTATATATTTTGCAGACATTGGCTCTTTTGATAGCGAGGAGATGCTGAAACCCTGATATGATCCAGGTCTGGATCCTGATGATGATGAGGACATGGCCGATGCTCAGGATCATGATCAGGATGAGGCCAGTGCAGAGAGACATGCTCCTGCTAGTGCACTGGTACCGCCTTTTGCTAGGTGCGGTCAACCTGAGACTAGATATAGGATGGAGTTGGGCAACCAACTCAGTTCATTGATTATTGAGGCGGGCATGAGGCCCGCTCATTATAGATACATATAGACCGATGATAGGCTATTACGGATGTGGAGAGGCATTCTACGTGACATGTACAGCCTGATGCGACATGTCGTAGGAGCTACGACAACTATTACACGATTGAGGAGGATTGTTGCACGTTATAAGCGTAGTCGAACCGCAGCATGTGATGGACAGTCCACAAGGAGTGACTCATCATCTCATCATTGTTCAGCTCACGCCGCACCTGGTGAGCATGAGGCTCCACTAGCAGCATCTAGAATTCATCCTGGAGATGAGGCTGGACCATCGACCACGTCCAGTCAGCAGCCTATAGCATCCATTAGTATTATTCATGATCATGAGTAGGCTGGGCCATAGACCGTTGAGGTTGCACTATTGATTGAGCAAGCCTCCACCACTATTGCTTATATTGATGTTGTACTACCACCAGCTAATGCATCCATCAGTACTACTCATGATCATGAGCAAGTTCAACCATCGACCATTGAGGCTACACCATTTACTAAGCAGGCTTTACAGTTGTATATTCTTAACATTATTCAATTATATATATATATATATATATATATATACCATGTATTTTATGTTCATGTTGCAATTGTACTTAATTTACATATTGTTGATCATCACGATGTGCATATTGTTAGGTAATGTCAGATATGTTCATTTAATGTTTAGCTTGCAGATATATGTGTATATGTGATAGCATAAGTTATTTGACATGATATGTATATTCGATGTTTGTGCTGCGATGAATTTAATACATAATGTTAATTTGATGTTTGAATGTGTTTTTTAGTCGAATATGATGTTTGTACAATGGTTATCATGATCATGATGATTTTTATTAATTAATTTAATATTCAATGACCATGATATTTATTAAATACATTGTCATGATTGTAATTGAAATTTAAACTTTAATTGTATGTAAAATTGTAAAATTCTAATTCTAATTCTAATTGTATGTAAAATTCTACAATTGTAATTATATTTGTAATTGTAATTGTATGTAAAATATCTGTAAAATTGTAATTATAATTGTAAATGTAATTCTATGTAAATGTAATTGTATGTAAAATTAAAACTGTAATTATATTTCTAATCATAATTTTATGTGAAATTAATGTAAGATTGTAATTGTAATTGTAATTGTATGTAAAATATTTGTAAAATTTTAATTTTATTAATGTGAAAATTTTAATTGTATTAATATGAAATGATTTTATTAAAATATTTAAATTTGTAAATTTGCATATAATTGCAAAAAAAAGATCTAGAATAATATGAATTTTTGTAACATAATAAAGTTTAGAAAATAATGCAAATAAATTCATGTACTTTAGAATTATCATTATTTTATTATGATCTTACATACAAAAAAAAACTTTATACAGTCTGGTGCACTTATCATCATAACACGCATCGGTGCGTCGTATTACTCAGACGCACCGGTGCTTCAAAACTCTTCTGCACTGGTCACATATAAACGCATGTAAAAGAAGTGCAACTCTATTTTCTTTAAGTGAAAAAAAAACGACAATTTGAAAAATGGGTGGAAAAATATTTTCGAAAATCTAATTTCATAAAATAATTCTTTAAATACTAAACACTTTTGCAGGAGACAGACCTTGAGCAAGAGAGAATGAGGGCATTATGGAGGATTGAAATACGTTCAAACAGAAGTATTCATATAATCAGAAACCAAACCTCTGGGGATTCAAACAGTGTATCATAGAATTTCAAACCATCTCGTGATTAAATTTCATTATTTATTTTACTTTTTCTATAGTTTTTTTTACTTTTTCTGCAGTTTTATCCATTTTTACCCTAAACACTTCATTTTTCTGTTTTTTTCCTTTCTTCTCCTTGTTTATGTGATTTTATAATTAGGTTTTTTCATTTTAGATCAATAGCCAACCCACGGGATGACTTGCATAGTCAGATCCCAATCCATTTGTCCATTGTGTGAATTTTTCGAAAAATGGATTTGTCTTTATTGGTGTGCCCTGCGTACCCTAGCGCACTGATGCGATGTATTATACAGATACAGTGCACCGCACAAGTATTGTGTAATAAAAAAATTCCAAACAAATTTTTGAAATGAGTGCATCATATCTCAAATAGGGAAACGGTGCTCCATTTTACGAGGATAGCATCGTACAGCCTGTTACACTATTTTTGCGGTGCGTTTATAATACCCCACACACTGTACAGTCTAATATATTGTTTTGCGGTGCGTTTTTAATACCCCACGCACTGGCCACGGTGCATACCTCATGAAAGGCGCACTGGTGTCTTGAGATTTATTTTGTACCTAAATTTATAAATATATTAATGAATGATACGGTATAGGTTTTAGATTGATAAACAAATGTCTGACAAGAGATCCAGTAACAAAAATAGTGATAACACATCAAGAAAAGAAAAAAAGGCAAGTTCTTTGTAAATTATATATAAAAATATTATTTTTGAACTCTATGTAAGTTTAGCTAATATGTATTGTTTACTGTGTACCAGGCAGAGCCACAAAATGACGAAGCTCAATATGATTATTTGTGATCTAGGACCAAAAGAGCATAAAATCTTAATGGAAAAATTCCAAAAGGATGAATCAGGTGAATGAAAAAATATTATCGATCCAATATGAGTTTTTTTTAATTAGCATTAATAATATACTTAAAATTATTATATAACATGTGTCAAATAATCTATTAATTCACATTTTTTTAATGTTCTATAGGGACCAACAACTCAGAAAAGGAATGTTGTTCTATGAAAAAAAAAAAAAAAAACATGCAAATGAAAATGAATTGCTCCTTAGCTCATCTGGAGTGGTGCTGGAAGTTAACGAAAGCGGGAAAAAAATTTACAAAAGTTTGAGGGATCTAGTGGACAAAAATCGATTTAGTGATTCCAAGAAATTTTTTTTATCTAAACTACAAGAAGAATTTCCAGAGAATTGGTCAATGAGACATGTCAGACTTTCAATAGCAAAAACATACAACAACAAAAAAGAAGGAATGAAAAAGTAATATTCCTTTAAATGTTTGTCTAGAATTATTTATAAATATCACTTTTGTTATATGTACTTTTTTTATATCAATACAAAAATTAGATATTTTATTGTCATGTTACATTTTCAGGAAGATTATAAAAATCTCAAAATATGAACGAGCTGATATTAGAAATATTCCAGTAGGAATGTCCAAAAAGGTGTACAAGGAGATGGTCAAAGAAATGGAAAAAATTGCATCGCAAGAGGAGCCATATCAACAACAACGTGCTTCAAATGTAATATGTAGTCATTGAATTTTTCGATCATTAGGTACAATAAATAAACAATTTAGCATTGAATATTAATTTTCAAGAATTTTCTTGGAGAAAAGAAAAGAAAATGGAATCCATTCAGCACATAAAATAGGACGACAAGGAAGAAAAGGGTTGATCTCCAAGTTTGTGAGTAACTGTTACTTCCCTATAACAACTTAACTAGATTTCATTTTTTTTTTTTTTTTTTTACGTTGTTTTACAAAAATCATCATTGAATGTCTTCAAACAGGTGCTAACATACAAAGAAGAACCATCAGACGAATTGATTGAAATTGGGTTAAATATGGGTTGTGAGTATATGTTGGCATATCAGAAATTAATTATAGAATTTGTAAGCATCTATCAATCTTGTTTTACTTAGCTCCGTCTATAATTAATAGAACAAAAACATATTTTATATTGAATATATGATTTTTTATGGGGTATAAAACTTGCAGGAAACAAAGTATGGAACTCCACCAACAGATGAAATTTTGAAAGATGGCATGGTACATGGTTTTGAAAGAATGTGTATAGTTTATGAGTCAATTGTTTCTATGGTACATCATTTTTCTTTTCAATTTACATTGATGTATATTATTTAATGTTGCAATTTTCATTATTCTCACCAATGTATATACACTCATCAGTTTATTTTTATGTTTGTAGATGGAAGGTGAAGAAGAAGAAAACAATCAACGTCGTGAACAAAACATTCCTGAAAATAACCCAAGTCATCGAAGTAGCTCTAACAGTGACAGTGGTTCAAGCGAAGAATGATGATCACTATGTTTAGATATCAAAGCAAGGCATTTTATTTTTTGAAATATGTCTGTGAAATCAGACTTTTTGTTTAATGTAATGTACATAGTGTCTAAATTGAAAGACAGGGATACCAATAACTATCCCATTTTGTATGATAAATACCTTCTTATTCATATATATATATATATATATATATATATATATATATATATATATATATATATATATATATATATATATATATATAATTATAAAATATGTTTTAATTTATTCTATTCTGTTCTCCATTGTTGCTATTGTGTTCTCCATTGTCGTTCTCGAATGCACTAATAAAAATTTAATTCATATGAATGTTTTTATAAGATGTATATGTGTCAACTTTTGATGAATAATGAACTTTAAAAAACCACAATAATTATGATATGATATAAAAAATTAATCCAAACATCACATTCAAATTCATTAATAAAAATGTAATTAATATGAATATTGTTATAAGATGTGTCAACTTTTGATGAATAATGAATTTAAAACAATCATAATAATTGGACTCTCACACGTCGATGTTTCTAAAAAATAGCGACGAGCTTGTCAATCATGGCAAGAATCGAGTTTGATTCATCGCTAGACTCATTAAATTATTAAATAGTGATACATTATTCTCCCAAAGGGTTTAATTATAGATCAAGCATATGTTATCCTCCTCAAGCTTGTAAAAAAATAAAGAAGTACTAGTCGAAAAATGGCTAGGGAAAATTTGGCAAAGTGAACAGAACTTTTATGGTATTAGGTCACTCTTGAACATGAAACTTCACTCCATCATCGTGACATTTTGGGTTGGGTAATCCTCTTGATGGTTCATTCATACATATGGTTCATCATACCTTCACTTAAGTTTTGGGTCAATGCTACCAACTCATCTGAGTGCCGTCGATATGTACAAGAAAAGTCATCCAGTGAATAATTGTCCTTCTGTAATACTCATAAACCTTCATTCTCATGAAATTCATCACTGAAAATTGCTATATCAAGTCACATTTTGTCTCTGAAATACATAACTCTCGTTTCACAATAAAGATGCTTCTTGTCAACATCGAACCATCGTCTAGGAAGTTTATTTAGAAAAATCATCTGCCAGTACCATGAGGATTGTTACGGCATCGACAAGATCCACGCTTCCAGACCTTTGACCGAAAGATTTTGGTTGGTGTTTGACATTGAATCATCTATTCACACCTTACAAAATGTACTTCAGTACCTTAAAAGCCATTAACATCAATTGTGGTTTTCTCGCATTTGTTAAAATCTCACATCATTGGCTGGTAATCAAATGATGTCTTACCATGTTGGACTAAAAATCATATATTCACATGGCTAGACATGTAATTGAACGATTGAGTGAACGAGATAAGAAGACCTAAGATCTAGTTTCATCCATCCAGACTGTGATTTTAGGATTGTTGTACACTTCATTTGTACGGTGACCTTACATACATATCGTCATCCGAACATGGGCCTATATCGGTAGGCATGTATGTATTGGCCAATATTCCAATTTAGACAACATTATGAACTATCTGCATGTTATTACAGAGTTTATGTGATGAGCATGGGAATTCCTCCCTTAGAAATTCATGATCAAGAAGAAAATATCATGATGTAATGTATTGTAAGATTGATGCGGGCCGCCACTCCGCTTTAGTTCCAACCCATCATGTCATAAAGAATTCATTCAAAAATTATTTTTATTATTCTGACTTCATGCTTTAGGGGGCATGTGTTAGAGGTCAATTTGGGCATCATCCCCTATGACCTAGTCAAACTAGTCATCATCCCTAGGATCAATGAAATAGGGTCTATCATCCCCTATCATTTTAGTTTCTATATGCCCCTTGAAAAGAAAAAGTCATTTTTTACTTCTTTTGTGAGATTTCCAAGGTTTGAAGTATATCTTATATCACTTATGAGCTCACCAATGCTGCCTCTCAAGGGACTAACTGCGTTGCATGTACAACTTGCTCCATTCAAGGATGCACTGCAATGCACTTCCCTACATTCAAGAGTGTGTTGGTCAAATGGGAGAAAAATTCTCATTAATGTAGAATCTCCACATGGATAGTGCCTTCTAGAAGAGTCCATATGTGTCAAACTTCGAATTCAAGTGTCCATATAACACCTTTGAACTTGGAAACATGTCATTCCTATTATTATAAAGTCATTGATTGAGAAAATAGCTTCATTTTCCCTATAAATTGTGCACAGATCCTAGTTCTTGGAAAGGAAGAATTTTGGTAAAGAAATGTTGTTGGATTCTCAATTGAGAGAATGAAAGGAATGATATGTTGCTAGTGAGATGTTCATTATGATGAGGCTAGGATGAAGCTAGAGCTTGTGACATCAAATTTACCATTGGTTGTGACCTCCCCCTTCTACTGTTTAATAAATATTGTTTTTCATTTTCGCATATATGTATCTATTTATGTTTCAATTTTTTATGCAATGGACTCTTGAATGATATATATGTTTGATGTTTAATCGATTTAACCAAGTAAGATAAATAGGAATTTGTATATTGCAATCTCTTTTTTGTTCTTTGTTATACCTGCGGGAATCAATTCGATGATCTAAGTTGGATTGGAGGATACAACAAAAGCGACAGAAGGAGAATAGGAAGCACTTGGATCACAAGTAGGTTCTTGTTTCTTTCTGTGTGTCTATTTACTCTTTTAGAAAGTGATAGAAAAGTATTTAATATTTTGTTCGAAGTGCATAGCACTACACTTGTGGAATTTGATTTATCCGTAGATCATAATTATGCATAACACTCATCACAAAAAGTCATCAAACAAATGGACTCATCGTCAAGCCAAAATAACATGAAATGTCAAAGAAAATAGACTAGCTGCAGATAAGTGATTGTACATGAATTCACTTTACAAATTACCCAAATGTGGATATACAACAAGTATTTACACTTTAACAAAGAAAGCAACCTGTAGAAAATAGTCTTCCCATTATTTTCCTATCTCAGGCTTATGGGTTCTCTTTGTGCACCCACTCTGATTTGAAGCTTGCTTTATTAACTACACAATTTTTTTCTTTACCACATGTGAATTTCCTGCTAGTGAATCACATAAGCTCTTTTTCATTCTTAGGACGAAGTTTCATAAAAAATTTACATCACTTTTTAATCAAGTTCCCATTCATGTTACAATGGGTACAAAAATACTTTCGTTTTCCCCTTGAAAAGAAGTCTTCAAACTTTAGAGAGGTTCCTCATGCTTTGTTCTGAGGATTTCGTCTATTTTGTTGACCGTTGTCATAAGTTTCTTATACTCAGCCAGAAAATGGTCAAATGCATCATAAAATGCACAAGGAAACATGTCCCATAAATAATCAAAATCACAAACATTTGTAAAATCCCCATGACACATATACCTATCCTTTGGGAAGTGACTTTGACAATGAGAACCCGACTTTACATGTCCTTTGAAACATTCATCTTTCTTTCGAGATATTTTTCCTTTGTCACTACCATCATGGTGTGGCATATAATCACTTGATAATTTATTTGCTTGAACAATTTTAGATCACTCTCCAATTTATTCGTGATAATAACTGAATCCTTCATATCATGGTCATTCCTTCACCTCGATATTATTAGTGATACCTTGGCCATTGATTCCAAGACCTCTTCCATTATAACCCATTTGAGTTAAAAGCTTCATACCAATAACTTTGATATTCTTTTGAGAAGGTCGAAAATATGTGCTATAAACATTAGTTGAAGGAGTAGAACTAGAGATGTTAATTACCTCCTTTGATTTGTCTCCCATATTTTTTGTTTTATATATTGATGACGAAGTAGATTATGACTCAGATTGAATCAATTCAAGAATAATTGGAATTAGGATGACGAAAATTGCGACTTGACGCTGATTTCAGGAGATTCTTAGCACTTTCATTTTTTAGCATAATTTAGATCTTTGGATCAAAATTCTTAATGAATTTCCTACTGAGTGAACATTACCAAATATTCTCGTGGATAGTATTATATAACATATACTAAAAAAACATGATGAAAATTTCACATAAAATTCCATACAACGACTGTATGTGTTAATTTTAGATCATATAATGAATATGGTCATAAATGGTAGAGGTTATCCTTCTGAAGTAATGAATGATGTAAAAATTGTAAATCAATATCTCAAATAGCATAATTAATTCCATAGGATGTGAAAAATACCCAAGTTTTGTATGAAATTTTTTATATATCATATATATATAATTTATTATACTTGAAGAGGGTTTTTTCGTAAGAAATGGTTTAATTTAGGGGCCAATCTGGACGGACTAGAGGTGGAAGTTTGATAAAACTATTTTTGTGTTTGAAACCTATAAATTGCATGAATCCCTTCACTCTAAAGCCATCTTCTTTTCAATATTAAAAATAAAAGGGAAGGGATTTAATGCTACTAAAAGTAATTTGATATTAAGCTTAAAAATTTTCATTAGACTCCTCCTCAATTAAGGAATTTTGTGTGGTTGGAAATCTACCAATGTCCTATAAAGAAATAAAGACTTGCAAAATGTAGTTTTGAATAACCTTGTTTTCCTCCCTTTAATAATAAATAACTGGATATTACACCTCCTATGCGACTGCATGGAACTAAAAATTATTTGGAAGTGGTTACTTGTTAGATTCTCGTTCATATTGGTTCACATGAGGATGGTGACACTATTTGTTTCATTTAAAATCCAAGAGTGTGTGAGTTTTTAATGGGTCGTGAATCTGTTTATTAACTAGTGAAAGGATAATCATGTCAGAATTATCTCTCTTAGCTAAAGTTGATCTTACAATATTTAGGGAAAATGAAAGAGACACAATTTTCAATGCAATTAGATGGCATATCTTTAGTGTGGCATAATTAAGGGATCTGAATCATACTAATGTGGGAAAGAATTCTAAGATGTATATTTTTCATAAGAATTCGAGGGAAAGCATGCATGCTAAGGTCTCTAATTTGAGACTACGACCATGACATGAAAAATAGAGGTGAATACTCAAAAAATAGACAACTAAATGAGCTTTAAATCTTTCTAATTAGTATGCAATATGTTTTAATCATGATATAAGAAAGTCATTTCAAACTTCTCTAAAATAAACCAAAAACATAGAGATGGGTTCCAACAAAGATACATTTCTATTAATGCCATCTCTTAGGGTTTTATCAAAGAACAAAAGATAAGAAGTTTTAGTAAAGACATAGGATTAATAATACAAACCCCTTATTTATTTCAAGTTTCATACCTCAACATGTAATGAACAGTCATAATCTTCGTTCTGGAAAATATTAACCCTTGTCGCGATGCTTGAAAATAATGGATACTTTGGATGGAGCAAGGACTATGGGGGCCCTCCATTTTACAACAATGTCTCCCATGGGCCTAGCTTAGTGTAGGAAGTATCTAGACCATTTATTTATAAATAGTTCATTTTTTGGCACACTAGTTATTACTACTCTCCATTTATATAATTTTTTGAAAGGAAAGGAATGATGGGAAAGAGATCAAAAAATTCCAATTACAAAAATATCATTGACAACAACCCCACCATAAGAAGGACTGGTTGGAAATTGAACAATGTGAATCCTTTAGAGGGCCCATAAAGCACTCACACTCTCCATAATTTCTCTGTGTTCATACTGAAATAGCTCTAGAAGAACATGTGAAGAATTCAAATGCACCAGCCCTCAATCTACTCATACATGAAAAAATCATCACAAAAATGGTTGTATGTAAGTAAAACGCTCTCTTTGCATATAAATCAAATTTAACCAGTAAATCCTTCATACCAACAGATTTAGGAATTAATCTTTGGATGTGGACATTTCCTAAATGGTCAAGTGATAAAACCCTAAATGGCTCATTATTTCCACAGAGAATTATTCACAGAATGTACCAAGGAAAATATTATTATCAAGTGACAATTCAAATTCTCTACAAACATCAATAAAATTTTTGAATAATAAAATTATTCAATAGATTACCCCATCGAAATCTTGGAATTTAAAAAAAAATAAAAATCAATAAGAACCCTGTAACTACTTAAATTGAAGAATTGTCAAATGGAAAACATAATAAAACCCTCATAAATTTTTAAGACTATAATCCCCAACGAAGGCCCTCATACAAAATAAGCAAAAAATGAATGCAATAGTTGATTAGACCTATAAACTCTAACTAAATTATAACATTTACCTAGACCATGTCTTTCACAGAGCTACCCAAGAACTGGGTTGGGAAATAAATGCTCGATGAAAATAATTTCCTCCTCTGATGCCTCCTCGGCCTCTTTCTCCTCCTACTATGGAATCAGAACTGTTATTCGACCACATATTACTTCTTCTATGATCTTGTATTGATGTTGTGGTGTGATGAACATCATTGTTGCTACTTAATTACTCTTGAAAAGGAAGGTTTTCTAATAACCCTTGAATGGAAGGAACTAGAACTATATTATGCAATGGATTTGAAGAAATTTGTCATGAATGAGGAATGGGATCTAAAACAGTCTATGGCTATATCACTTAATATGGAAATGAAAGGCTTGGGTCGAAATAATTGTTGAAACATATGTTAATATTGGGACAGGGAGGGATATCAAACAAATTTTCTGGCTTTACCCTTTCACCTAGAGCTATCGATATTCGATTGTCATTCACCTGCTTATCCAATATGCTCCTCCTCGTTGATCTGAAAAAATTCAACAGTTAAAACCCTCAACCAATGCTCCTCCCACTATTCGACTACCTGATAATGAAAAGTGTCTCGTACATGACCATGGCTTAGTTTAAGACAAAACAAAATGTTAATATCAAAATAAGTTTAAGATGAAATTAAATATTAAGACAAAATAGATTTAAGACGAAATTATGATTTCATTTCTAAAATGTTTATGATGAAACCAAATATCTAGAACAAAAGATTTCTTGTCTTAAGAAAAATTCTTAAAAGCCTCTTCATGTAGTAGTGAGTGTTATCTTGTCCAACATCACAACCTAAGAGCATCTTTGGAAATTATAATTTGAGAAAGATGCAAATAAGAAAATTTTCAATTATAATCAAAAGTTATATTGAAGGGTTTACCTATTAATATAAAAATAAACTAATAAAAATTTTAAAATATGCAATTTAATATCATATAAAAGGTATTTTTATCAAAATTTTTATTAGGAACTTATCACTTTAGTTATTAACAATGTTTTAACAAAGATTGAAAATTAAGATTTTTATTAATATTATTGTTTGAGATATAATATATAAAAGGAATAATTTAAAAAAATCAAGTTTTTTTATATTATTATTAATATTAAAATAATAAATTAAAGTTATTCTTAGTAGTTGGAGAAAGAAATAGAATCTTCCCTATTCAGATTCATTTCAAACAAATCTCAAAATTCAAAATTCAAATTATATATATATATATATATATAATAAGATTCAAAATTCAAATTATAAAAAAATAACTTAAATTATTTTTTAAATATCTTATAAACATATTTTTAACATCATAATTTTTTAATATATTCCTTAAAAATAAAAAGATTATAGTGACAATATAATTGTAACAATTTTTTTCCATTTTGTCTTTTCATTTCTAGAATGATGAATCGATCTTCCATAACACTATGTTAGATTTGACATAAACATTTAGTGCTAAAAAAATACTTTTGATGAATAACAATATGGAGTCTCGAGAGTAACCTCTATACGAGACAATCACATAAACATGAAAATCAAAATAATATATAGGTTATTCCATTTCCATTATCTTAACAGGCTACAAGCATAACCAATGGGAAAGAGCTGAGGATGATAAACTCCAGTTTCCAAGTTGAGACACCCTTGTTATGTTGAGCTTCTATTTTCATTGGTAGGTTTCAAGGCCACATTTCATTAAACATTTGACCAGCCAAAGAATTGTATAAATGGAGAAAATTCTGAGAGACTTGTTACAGATGGAGAAAAATTAATTACACAAAGATACTCTACATAAAAATAAAGTTTAAAATAATAAAAAATGTGTACCATGTGTGAAATTTAAATTAATATAAACAAGCAAGCTAACAATGTAACTAGAAAATTTTTAAGAAAATTGTAAGCTCACAAACATATCAATGGCAGAAATCCTATAATGATTATGAGGAATTAGAATCATACCTATCAAGTTGAGGCAATGGTGTTAGAAAAGTTGGTTATGTATTTTTTTTATTGTGTGGCATGTCTGATCCATATGCAGTCGGTATCCACTAATCAAGAAATCTTATCTTATTATTAATATTTTTATATGGTACTCGTGTTGAGATGGATTAGGTAATTGTGACTTGGTCTAGTTATTAGTGGCTTTGAGCTCTATATTGGTAAAAACCCATGATTTTTCCTATCATAATGATGTTGAACATAAAGTATATAAAAGAAGATTTTTTTTTCCTATAATAGTGATGTTGTGATAGTGATATTGAACATATCATATATAAACATAATGTATATAAAAAAAGAAACTTATCAAAATTAAGTTGTCCTAGTGGCCATTGGGAACATAAACAACCTTATATTTAGGAGGCACCACTTCTCTCCTCACTTTTTTATCCTAACTATTGTCATGTGCAGTCTGTTTGCATGACGTTGTAATAATTGATAAATTTGGTAAGTTGATTCATGAAAATTGCATAAACAAGGAATGTTTTTCCACAACCTCGCTTATGTGAGGTTGATTTTTCAGATTGTACATGCCCCTAAAACCCTAGATTGTGAAGGTGGTGAGTGAGGTGACTTCAAGAAAGGTGGTTGCAAGGGTCAGAGGAATTGGCGTTGTTGAATGAGTGTCATGATTACTAACATGATGGAGCTCAAAGTGGCCAAAGGGTTGGTTGTAGTTGAAATGAACAACAGTTCAAAAATAAAAGATCCTTTTGTTTTTCTTAATGGTTATAGCTGTTGTTAAATTTATTCTGATTGAATGGAGTGAGAAAGAAGAGAGATAACTAATGATATATCAATGGTAGTTGAATCATTATACATGTTTTATTATGAATACAACAATAGTTCCACAAAACCCACTTAAGTAAGCATTAGCATGAGAATAATGTTGCAACAATCAAGGAAAATTTATGATCCATGGAATGGAGAATCACAGAAATCAAAAACCACCGAAAGTTTAAATGAAGAGAAGGTGAATCGGGCTAGTGAGATGAACTTTGATGATAATTTTTACCTACACCAGTAATTGAGGCACTATCTCTTTGACTACAATGACCTGAAGATGGAATGCATGATTAAGGAAGAGTACGAAGAGGAGATTTTTATGGAATGTGTGATTGAGGAAGAGTAGGAAGAGGATATTTTTCTGTTTTTATTATTTTAAGGAAAATAGGAAATGACTAAAGGGGGGTTCCATGTATAATTCGATTATTCTTTGTGATTGACGTGACTGAATGAGTTGCAGTGGTGTTACCATCCAAGCCTTTATTTCAATCTCCACTGGTCAGTCAGCTAGAAAGAGCCCAAGTAAGGGCTAGAAGTCACAACAAGGAATATTATTCTATTGATAATCATGGAGCTTGAATGGAATGATTTAGAAGGTCATTTAGAGAAGAGGATGTTGATTGTGGATGGCTTCCTAGTGCATATTTTGAAGGGCATAATGGTGATCCAGGTTGTGAGTTAGAAATAGGTTAGAGAAGCAAATGATAGATCGAAAACCATACTTCTTAGGTCTAAATGGGCTCAATCCATACATTGGTCTTGGCACGAGAATTTCATGGTTCATTTACATGACCTTACAATTGCAACTATAACCTCATATGTGAGGCTTTGCAGGACTAGATGTTTTGGATACCTTGCTAGTGAAAAAGTAGGGTTGTTACTATGGTGAAGAGCACAAGAGATTGAGGTTGTTTGTTGAAGAACACTTCTTTTGGTCACTTCAAATTGTGAATTGATGATTTGTTTTCTAGCTAATAGGGGTCATGGTGTAATTCTTAGTAAAGGAGCAATGGAAATAGAGGCAACATTGATGGAAGTAGAAAATATGCCTGGTCACAAGATGTCCAAGGACACAACGGAAGGGGTGACAGTGTGTTTAAAATCCCACACATTAAAGGTAGGTTGAAAGGTGTACATAGATAAAATTCGAAGAGTATTACCCCATGCACAAAGGAAGAAAATTCCAGGAGGTTGTGAATCAAAGTAGCACTATGAATCATAGATTTAGTTTACAAGCAGTGTGGGAAGTATGCCAGCAAATGATGTCGTGGATAGGTGTTGGAGTAATCACCGTACCCTTATGGAATCTGTAATTACCACTCTAGGGATCCTACTACAGCTTTGGAAGTTTACTAATACATGCGGGTTTTGGTGTAACATCAAACCTCTTCATGGTATCAAAGCCTGGACCTAGGTTCGATTATTCATCGTATTAGAGCCTCGCCCCAAGTTCGATTCCCCCAAGTTGTGCTTGACGAGGGGTGTGAGTTTTGGTGTAAAGTCAAACCTATTCATGGTATCAGAGCTTGGACCTAGGTTCAATTCTTCATTGTATCAGAGCCTGGACCAAAGTTTCATTCCCGCAAGTTGCGTTTAAGGGGCGGTGTTGATTCCCCGAGCTGAGTTTGAGGAGGGTGTTGGAGTAATCACTACACCTCTATGGAATCAATAATTCCCACTCCCACGATCCTAGTTACCGGTTTGAAATTTTACCGATACCTATAGGTTTTGGTGTAATTGCAAACCTCTTCAAGAGAACTGTAAGTCACAGTGGAAGAAGAGGTGGTAAAAAAAATGTAGTTGGTTGAAAAGAACATTAAATAATGGTGGAAAATGGTTGTGCCCAATCATAATTGGTGTGTCACAAGAGAGGACCCTATAGGTAGTGATTTCATGAGGTGAGAGGAATGAGGCCATATGACTGAGAAGGGTCTAGTTGCAACTGGTAAATTAGTGTGGCATGGCTTGAAGGCTATGGAGAGTGTTGGATTAATCACTGCATCTCTATGGAATCTATAATGCCCACCCTGGGGATCCTAGCTACTGGTTTGGAAGTTTACCAAAATTTGCGGATTTTGGTGTAACGACGAACCTCTTCATGATATCAGAGCCTAGACCAAGGTTCGATTCCCCCGAGCTGAGTTTGAGGGGGGATTTTGATTCTCCCAATCTAAATTTGAGGGGGCCTATTGGAGTAATCACCGCACCTCTATGGAATCCATAATTCCCACCTTGGGCATCCTAGTTACCGATTTGGAAGTTTACCAAAATCTACAGATTTTGCTGTAATGACAAACCTCTTCAGACAAGGTACTCTAAAGGGCATGCACATGTTCTATGAAAGTACATGGAGAAGCTACTTGAAAGGGAATGAGTATGTGTTGTGAGAGGTTGTGGCTATTTTGGTAAAAGAGAATGACAATCACTATATTGATAGAAGTTATGCTAATGAGAGTTTTTTTTTACCAAGTGAGTTCAATGCATCTTAAAATTATATTTCAATGAATAGATCAAGAAAGATATAGAAGTTGAGAGGGTAGTTGTATGCATGAGAGATAATGAATATGGAATGGTATCAGAGTAGGTGTAATAATTCTTCCTCCATGAGTAGTTTTGTTGTCACTTTGTGAAGTTTAACAGTGGAGACATGTTGTGAGAAACTTGTTGTGAGAGAATTGATATGCTATATATTTATATATATATTTGTGTAAATGTTTACACCCTATGTGTATAGGCCTCAGGGTATGCAAAGAAACTACAAAAAAATTCTAAATAACGACTAGTGTGTAACCAGAGCCATATCTGCATTTTAGGAAGTGATCATCAGGATAAATATGGTCATATTTGGTGTATATCTATTGTTCAAATCAAGGTTTCATGTGATTGTCCTTGTAATGAGTGAGTTGGATTGTCGAAATAGATGGAATCAAATTTACAAACCATAGTCGTCAATTGTGTAAGGTCATAGAGGAGAGCGGTGGTCGCAATGGACCTATGAGCATTGAAATTATTGAAATTCTGCCTGAGACTGCAATGTTAGAGGGTGAGTTGGAATCTGCACGGAAGAATGACCATTTTGAAATTGTGTATCAATTTGTGCACTACAGTGTCAAACCATGACCCAGTTGGAATCTAAAAGAGAGGATGGAACATTGACTGTGAATAGAGTAAGTCAAAGCTAAGGTGTTTGCACTAAATTTGGTGTAGCCTAAGCATGGAGTAATTCTACTGATAATAGACACTGCAAAACCAAATGCATGATGAAGATGAGGGTCATGAAAATAAGGGAGGACAAAAACCCAAGGTCAAAGAGCTTGAAAAATATGGCGTTTTGAAGTAAAATTGGAGAGAATTTGTTGTTGAAGGTAAAGAAGATGACATCATTGATGAAGATACCATGATTGGATTTTGGGTGTTGAGTGCACAATTTTTAACCAAAAATTCTGAACTGTTATGCCAATAAATTTACATGAAATTGACTTGAAGAGAGTAGTTTGCATGTAGATCTTAATGTCTATAATTTTCTAGATAGCTAGATGGGGGTAGATCCTAATATTAGAGTCACATTCTAAATTAGGAAGTAGGCCCCAAATCATGTCACATGAGGGTCATGAGAAGCCACTAAATTTAGGAAAATTGTTTTTGGAAACTATTCTTGGTGTTAGTCATGAGTTTTCTAAATTTTTGAATAGTGAAAAAAATGCTTTGAGTAATGAAAAAAATGTTAAAAAATTCCATACACTATTGGATGTTTATATAGGAGAACATGATTTTAATTAGAATATTCATACTTAGGTTGAGTAGTTGTTGGTGAGTTTGCAATAGTAGTCAGTGGCTAAGGAGTAGATTCACATGTGTAATAGGTTGATCAACCATATACCTGAATAAAACTTCTAGAGAACTAATGGTTACAACACTCCTAGGGAACTATTGTTTACAACTGCTAATGACCCATGTAATTTGGTATATGGGTTGCTTTTATATTGGCCCCCACCTTAAACTTTACTAGGGAATTTATGGATCTAACGCCCCTAAAGATTTGGGTACTCAAGACAGTCCCACATGCCCTCTATCACTATAGAATTTATATAAGGCATGCCTACCAACTCTTATAGCAGTTTGCCCAATTACATCATCCACATTATAATCAACACCTTTCTTGGTTTCTACTAGTTATGCGTGTTGCTTCTTAAACTCTTGTCTTGCCTTTATCCATGTTGTAATATTCCCTTTTCTTGATTTTGTCAAAATAGACCGAATTTAACCATGGTACTTACCATGGTATTTTCCCACGGGATCTTCCCATAGTATTTTCCTTCATTTTTCGAGGGAAAATAATAAAATAAGGTTTCTAGAGTGTCCCTCAAGCCTATTAAAGAGTATAGGAGCTAGGAATTTGGATCATCCTGAATTTGTATATCTTATTATGTGTTTGTTGAGAACTTGATGTGGCGAGTTCTAGCTTGAGAGAAAATAGTAAAATAAGGTTTTTATAGGGTCCCTCAAACCTATTAAAGGGGATAGGAGCTAGGATCATCTTGAATTTTTCTATCTTATTATGTGTTTGTTGAGAACTTGGTGTGGCTAGTTCTAGCTTGATCACGAGACAAAAAAACCCATGGTGAATTGGTCTCATGGATCCATCCACAGTCCATAATTGAGCTTTAATGTCTTATATTAGTGTTTTAATGGGAAGTTTTGAATTTCATTTCTAGGAAATCTAATCTTATTTGTATGGGCATGTATCTTATTTTTATTTATTAATATAAATAAGAGGTTGCATTTCTAGACCCCTTTGTGTTCTTGTTCGTGTTGCAAGTTTATTTTAAATAAAAACACTAAAATTTCCTAGATCTATTAAAATTTTCAATCATTTGGGATCTTACAACAGTATCAAAGTTTTGTATCCTACTAGCTTGAGGGTTTTATGCAAGGGAATTTCATGAGATTTATTCTCACCCTAGTTGGCATTTCCATCTTTGGTGGTATTTAATATCACCCAACTTGGTTTACTTGGAAATTTTTGTACAACCAGTTTGGAGACCAAATCTATATTTGCAAAGAGTTTTCAGTGGGAAAAAAAAAGAAAAGGAAAACACTTTTTTCCTCAAGTTTCACATCTATCATTTTTAGGGTTTGAGGGCATTATTTTTGGGTTTCTAAGTAGGATTTCATAACAAGTTCCTAGAAAGAGACCATAACAAGGGGTCTTGAAATTGAACTATGGGGAGGACGAAGCCCCACCATAAATGCATAGTGTGAGAAGACAAGATGTCGCCAATCTATTAAGTGAATGAATTAATTCTGCAATAGAGAAATGGAGAGGGAAATAGATGTTTCTTTTGATGTATGAATCTTTTGGGATGTGTTTGTGAACAAGGATTGGTCTTCTTCGATCACCTCAATTGCTATACGGATTTTTTAAGGATTGCAGCACAATTGGTCGCCCAGACCCCAATGGAAAAATTATCTTAGTAACAAGTGTGGAGGCTATAAATGACTTGATAGTGTCTATAGACTATAGTGCGTTAAATTTCGAGATCAAGGCTATTGATTCCGAGGTGTCTTATTACAAAGGAGTAGTAATTTCTGTAACAGGATCAATTACCTTTAAGAACGGTGGAACGCAAACCTATACTCAATTCTTTTTCCTGGCTCCTTAGGACAAGGAAAAGGGATACTTTGTATTGACTAATGTGGTTAGGTACTTGGATGAAGAGTCATAACATAAAAAGCAAGATTCAATAAAACCAAATCCAGTCTCAGAGCTACAGCCAGAGCTAGTTTTTAACTTTCAACCAGTGGCTCAGAATGGTGCGATTAAGAAATCCATGAGGCTGGTCGAGGAGATTGTTCCAGCTGTTGATGGGGTTCATGAAAAATATATGCAGTAGAGTGAAGTTCCACAAGTTTAGAATCAACAATTAAACATTTTCAGAATGGAGGGCCTCCTACTCATGCTCAAGAAGAAAATCATACACATGCTTAATAAGAATCTCCAGTTGCAATTAAAGAATAACATGCTCAGAATGGAGGGCCTCCTCATACTCATGCTCAAGAAGAAACTCAAGCTCCAGTTCGAGAAGAAAATACTCATAATGGAGGGCCTCCTCCTACTCATGCTCAAGAAGAAACTCCAGTTGCAGTTCAAGAAGAACATGCTCAGAGTGTAGGGCCTCCCCCTACTCATGATTAAAAAGAAAATCCAGTTTCAGCTCAATAAGAACATGCTTAAAATAAATACAACACAAACCCATGTTGGAATTAAGAAACCACCTCTTGTGAGAACCAGGGCCAACCCTAATTTTTCTCAACGCTCGTCATCTGCCTCACTAAATTTCACTCCAGTCAACAGTACGCCAGCTAACAGAACTACAAAGGGAAGCAGGTTCTCAATTTTGATGGACAACTTCCTTGTCAATATTACTCCTTCCCAGGTTGAGGAAGATTTGAATAAGTTTTGGGCAATAAAGCCTTCAGGTGTTCAAGTTAGGAGTAAACAAGGAAGTGGATCTTGTT
Source organism: Pinus albicaulis (assembly GCA_034641835.2). NCBI lineage: Eukaryota > Viridiplantae > Streptophyta > Pinopsida > Pinales > Pinaceae > Pinus > Pinus albicaulis. Next base: position 922,330,880 of record CM076574.1, on the reverse strand, counting down.
TGGATTTGTATAATTTGTAGAAGCAACTTTAGTCCAAAATGCACTTCAAACTTCCCTTATTCTAATTCGAGGATGTAAAGTATCCGCCAGGGAAAAACAAAGACAAACCAAAGCCAAACATTGCACAAGGAATTGGTTGTTCTGTTTTTATCAACAACTTGCCTCCAAATATTTCTCTTTCCCAAGTTGAGAAACAGATGAAGAAATTTGGTGCAATAAAGTTAGGAATAAGCTAGGAGTGGAATCCAATTATGGCTTTGTGGAATTTAAAGCAGCATTTTTAGCACAAATGGCTATAAATTCATCTCCTATTCTAGTTGATTATCGTCGACCATATAGAAGGGAGAAAATTAGCAATAATGGTATTCGAGAATATCCCTATGGGGGTCCAAGTAATGGAAGAATGGATTTTTCAAACAACAAAGTTGTGGGAGGTTCCTTCCCTGAAAGCAATGCCTACATAAATGCACATTCATGATAATGTTTTGTATAGTAATTACTTCTCTTTTCATGATGGATATTACAAATTTAATTCTATTTTGACGGTGAGAGAAATGCTGGAGTCAAGGGTGAATGAAAGGTTAAATAAAAAATACTAATAATAAAATATAATATTTATATAGTTTAAAATAATTTAGAAAATGATCTTATTATAATTTCATTTTTATTAATATTTCATAAGGAATAGTTTAGTTGGCAATAGTTTTGGTACGAAGTATCATGTAAATTATGTGATTCAATGTTCAAATTCTTAATGAGTCAAACTAAAGAAAACAATTGTATTTTGATTATATATATATATAAACGATCCTTGCTAACAATATGGCCCACTTATACACCATCCTTACTAATGATATGGCCCAAATATTCTACTTATGAGACACAAAGACACCTTCAAATAAAATGAGAAAGAATTATGATGAGATTGTAGTTGTAAGATATGATACACATGGGTAGCATGAGTCTATTATCTTTTACCGTAGATAAGGATTTCATAAAAAAACATAAGTACAAAATGAAATAGAAAGGTTTTAAATATGCGATTCATGAGATAGTGGATTACAAATGACATATGCCACCACTAGTAACTCATAGTGGGCTTTATGTGTGTGAAAATATGTTTTGTTAATGCCAACCTCCTTCATATGAATTTGGTGATACCCTAATCAAAGATTGAGTTTGGTAAAAAATTGAGCACCTTTAAGTTCATCTAGAGGTCTTATCTCCTATCCCTGGATCTTATCTTCCCTCATATGTGGACCTAAGTCCTAGATGCGTAAAACCAAAACTACCATATTTACCCTATAAACTCACTGCCTCCAATAGTGTCTAGGTTGGATTTTGAAGACTCTTAGCTATGCCCTGATGTTTTTTCTTTTTACCCAAGGATCTATTACCATCCTTGAGTTGTAATTGAAGGATTAATTTTCGCCTAAGGAAGGACATCTTTTGGTGGGAGACATCTACATTGTGAAGAACTGCATAAGGGTTGTAATCTTCTCCTAAATTTCATTAATACAAAATCTTTATTTTCCTATAATTGAGCTTATTTGATGCTTATGTATTTCAATTCCCTCCTGACTCATTGATTAGAGATATTTGTCTATTCTATGTATATATTTTATTTCTCTTACTTGTTGTAATTGTTTTGCAGGTCCCATTTATATTAACTAGAGCTAGAGCTAAAGTTTACAAACCAAGAGAAGAGGAGAACTTGTGTTGGACTCTAGGTAGGCCTTCTCCTCTATTTTCTAATTTCTCTATGGAAAACACAAGTGTTTTTCTTCTGTTGTTTCTAGCTTATACCAATAGATCTAGGGCACTCACTTCAGTCTCCAGAGGAGAATTTTCCATATAACAACTTGGTGATGATATTGTGGAACGAGATGTTCCTATAGTGGTTTCATTTCCCTATTCATTTTTCAACCTTTCAATCCAACTTAATTTCACTTTTTTATAGAGTAATTGGTCTTGGGAAAACATTTTTTTAATCTTCGTAGGTTTTTCGTTTCACTTTTTGAACAAAATTAGCTCCAAAGCACTTTTTGGTATGAGAAAAAGAAAATAAGTGCACCTATCTCTCTTTGTAAGTGGGATGCATCAGACTGGTTCTTGTGTATAGCCTGTGATGGTTCCTGTAGGATGAAAAAGTTGCATTTTTATGTCCTTATCTGAGTTTTTATTTTGTCAACTAGAGTTTCCTTAGTCTTTGAACTAGTCATTGTCTCTGTAAAATCCATAAGTGTATTTACATTTTGGTTTGATTTCCTTTTAATAAAAAATTGTTTCATTTTTCTTTCTTCTTGTAAATTAGGGTTTGTGAACACTTGGCTTGATTTTTGACTAGATAAAAGAATTTTCATATTACAATTGCAGTCTATGTGAGTTATTTTGGTCAATAATCTAGCTTCATTTTCATTTTCATTTTCATTGCATTTTAAATTGAAAAGAAGAAAAGAAAAAAATTCCATTTTTTTCCTTGCATATAGGGCTTTTGAATTGAAATGGAATAGTACACTGAAATATTTTCTTAGGAAGCTCTTTTCAGTTGCATCTTTGATTTTTTCATCATTGCTTATTTCTTTCTTCCCGTAGATAAATATACATCAAAATGAAAGAGTTATTTTCATCATGCTAGTTGCATCATAGAAAGTTCAAGTAATTTGTACCATGAGCCTTGACATTGGAACTTAATTAGTGAATATCAAATTTAAAATTTATTCAATTAGCCTAAGTAGCATATAGAACATTAATGACACACATAAAATTATATTATAGAGATGTGTTCCAACATCAATAAATGTAGGAGAAGTCATTATTTGTATGCGTTACATTATGGGGGTAGTCTGTATTCCACGCACCTAAGTATATTGGATTGTTCTCCATGTACCTTCGGGTCTATTAGATGGCGCTCGTACGAAAATTATATCTCAATATTTTCTATCATACAACACACATTATAAAACACTACCATACACTACACTTCCATGCATCTCCAGGTATATTTTGGAAGTCCCTTATAGGTAGATATCCTGCCAATGTGACCGAGTTAATCACCTTGTATACTATGATACACCGAATAAAAAATTCATGGATATTTCCTGCATGTACTAGAAAAATTATATTGTATTTCACAGTTACTTGGTAAACTACTTTTCCTAGTTACTACGGTTTTGTTTTATTTCTGTTGTTAATTTCTAAAATTGATTAACTCATCGTGGAAGAACACCCTCAACAACCATTTCGTTTGCGCATAATACAAAAATTTCCTCCTTTAACTCCATATATAACACTTGGTCATCATAAGAATAAGAAAACACAAACTACTTAAACTATTACTTCGGAAGCTACCCCTTCTGGAACTACATCTGAAGATAATCAACTAGAATCATCACTTCCCATAAGTACTGAACCTGCAATTACATCCTTAGTAACTAAAGCCCTTGGAACATTAGAACCTAAGGTCATTGAACCTAAATTTCCATATTCATATACTTTACAACCTATGTGCATACAACCTAAGGAACCTCAGATAACTGAATTGGCTACTTTAGGGATGACTTGTTCTCTTCCTCTACCTTTGTCTCAACCACAACTTGTAAATTTCATTCCTGACAAAGAACAACTTCCACCTGGTCATTGAATATTCAGGAATTTATTAAAAAAATTGTCTCGACCTTCATCTCCTATCCATTTAAGAGATTCTCCTCTTTATTAAGCTCATTCTTTTCTTACCCCTCATACTCAAGTAAAATATCCTTTAGGTACGACTCCTCATTTAGTTTCACCTTTCAATTTCCCTTGGAAAAATATTTTGAGAGGCTTAACCATGACTAAGTCAACAATGGTATCTCAATATATGTCTTCAATCATGAGTGAGTTGATTGAATTTGCAAACACTTTTTTTTTTGAAAATTCACCATAAACCCATTTGTATGGTGGTCCATTGGTGCCAGTTGGATACCAATCATTTTATGGAACCTTTTCTAGTGCATCAACTAGTCCATGGACTTTTGCTTTATCACGTTCACTAGGGATACTATTTGGAACGTCTTTAACAATCACCTCACAACCTATTGCACCTATTGTGCCCCAAACTTCTTTGGAGAATAAATATGGCCCATTTCTCAGTGGATTGGGACATCTACAAAAGCCTACTCATTCCTATATTAGGTACCCTCCTCCTGGGGGGTAGTTTCCTCCATATACTCATTATCTCCCAAGAGGGGTGAAACCTATTGCTAGAATGTTCCTATGTAATAATAAAATTCTACAAGTTGGTGATCCATCCTATTCAAGTCTTATTCATATGGGTCCTTCATTTCTAGGAATGAATTCTAATCCTTGGCATCCTATGTTTCCCATTCAACCTGATTTGGTTTTAAATCAAATCCCAAGTTCTCAGCATGTCTTAGATATACCTCAGGTTCCTTCTTTTCAATCTATTCAATCCATACCTCAACCTACCCACTTTAAACCTCAAGTGATTCAACCTATTAAGGATGTCTCTTAAATGAAACCTACTCCAACAATATCTGGGATTTCTCAAATCCCATCTACCCATCCTCTTCAGGGTGTGTTACTAGCTCCACATATTGGTTATTCCATACATTAGATGCAAGTAAAGAAACATGTGCATGGCATGACACAGGTACCAGACAGTCAACCCAATATTGGGATGATACAAAATCAATCTGGGCAACCATTCCAAGGTATCCCATAAATACTTGTTGGTCAAATTATTATACCACAGATGCCTTATCAAGGGAAACAAATAAAAACTTAGCCATTCTAACCTTACCAAGGTTTTACTGGAACTAGAAAACCTGGTTACAATTATCCTAGTTATCAAAATACTAATTATCTTGGAATGAAAATGCCAGTTGCTCAACCCATTCAATCATACCCATGATACCGTCCACCACAAGTTAACCTTTATCCACAAGGTCAACATCGACAGAAGGACTTTAATAGGTAGTTCCCATTTCTTGCAACACTTGAGTTACCTGATTTATACTGGCTAATGAATGATCCCATTCTTCATTCTCTTTGGTGGCCGACCAATCCTACTAAATTTCCAAGGGACATTATGATATTTAACAAAAATCCTTGAGAATACATCCACTTACGTTAAGACCTATCATTTATGGTCTTCATATAACTCCTTAAATGATGTATATTCATTTATGACTTTATAAACAAATATTACTGGTATGAAAACTAAGTGGTATGTTTAATTACTGCAAGCTTCATCTAAAAACTTTAGTGCCTTGGAAACAAGGTTTCTAACCAATTTCCCTTTTCCAATCCACTATTAAACTGGAACTGAGCTTTTGAACTCCTTGAAATTTTTTGACTCCACCCACATATCCAATTATATTCATGAGTGGAGGTTGTTAGTGTCTGTCAGTATGTCAGTCATTACTGATCAAATGTAGTCTTTTAATATTATTTGATAGGGTCATAGGTCAAATTTTATAGTTTCAAATAATTTTTCAAATAAAATTTGATCATTGGTTGTTGTCTAGGTTAGCATTGCTCCCTCCATTCACTCATGGTCATCATCATTTCAAGGTCATGAAATTCATTATCACCTAGGGTCATAAGTTGTTCAACATACCATCATCTAGGTCATGGTCTAGGGATTCTTTTGTTGTGTCATCATAATGATAAAATCATGTCATGAAAGAAGGAAAATTGGATGTCATTTTCACCATACAAATCATTAACATTGGGAGTTAGAAAAGATAGAAAACAAAGCCAAAGGGGAAACTAAAAGGGTCAATTCATAATTTCTTAAAGTCTCAGGTGCTTCAAAAATAGTAATTTAACATTCCTTACTTCTCCTTCAAGTGAATTTATTCAGCAAAGAATGGATTCCCTCTTCTAGGGTTTTCAACTATGTTTTTGGATTGTTGAGATGGTTGGTTTCTTTCAATTGGAAAAACCCCTAATTTCATCATCTAAAAACCTTCATACTTTATCCATATACCTTATCCATAAACTACCTATCACTCATATCCCTCATTGTTACCATTTCCACTAAAACCCTAGTTTTCACTACGTTGTTGCAGGGAAACTAGGAAAATTTTGTGTTTTGACCGTTTTGGCACCTTTGACATGCCCATTCTAAAAATTACACTTGCATCCTCAAGGCAACTCATCACCCTACCTCCCCAAATTTTTAGTGATTTTTCCCTAACTTCCTTCCACTTCATTTATGTCCCTAAAACCACTCTACCACTATCCCTTGTTTTCCTAATTTTCCACCTTCCCTATCCACTACATCAAGCTAGGGATTTCTGCAATATCCAAAATTGGGAAAGAAAGGAATATAGATACACAATAAATGGAAACTACAACAATGTTAACATAAAATAAATACACCATACAAATATGCAGAATAATTGAGCCATATTATTATTAGGATATGGAAGTACAAGTACAATAGTTCTCAAAATATGAGACACTCAAGCCAAAAAAGTAAGCTAGAATGACCATGAAGCCCTCTCCTTAAAGGCATTGCGTAACTGCTGGACTGCTGGAGGTTATAATACGCTATCCATGTTATAAATGTCAGGACTACAACTACCGTCTGAAAATAGGAGTGTATATCTAGCAGTTCCCGTGCTCAGATGATGCGAGGATTTTAGATCCGGGCTCTATGATGGATACCCTAGATAACCCAGAAGGGCTTTCCAGATCTAACAATATTGGAACATGACCCTCCTAGGGCCTGCAATATATGATTTCTCAACATGCAGACCTCAAGCATGAACTCAGAATAATATGGCTACAATACTATATAATCAGCTGAATTCTTTAAGGGCTTATCCCTTCTCTAGATCCTCCAGCTAGAAGCTCAATATCTAGCTCCTACTTCCTCCTCACTAGATGCAACTGTTGAATACATAACAATTGGGATAAACTACGCTGTCTGGGAGGCTGAAGCTATAGCCGAATGCTATATGATGAATTGAATCTCAAGAATGATGTAAATAAGCTTAGAAAGGTGAGGGGATGATCTCTCACAGGATTTCAAGTCGAAATACTAGAAACTTCCTTCCTCCTTCAGACCTACAGGACTGGACTACACAATTTTTTGGGGAAATTTTGCTGCATGGAGGTGTTAAATGTTGGCTTGAATGCTGGATAACAATATTTTTCTCCTAGAAGATTGATCTTGAAGCAGAAGGCGAAAGGATGAAACCTCCACTGGTTTCTTAGCTTAAATTCCAAGAACTACCTCCTCCTCTCAAACCCTCAAGCAGGAATGCATAATTCTTGAGACTAAATGTGTTGTAGAGAGGGGGTGAATGTGGCACCAATGCGTGATGATGTATGGAAGCTCAAAGAAACCTTCCCAGAGTAGGCACTTGAAGTGCCTCATAGGGAAGGGTGGGATTTCCGCTCGGAAACACCCGTTTTCTAAACAACACTGTAGTCTTAGCTAAATAGATAAATCCTGCATAGAAATGTCAGATGACAAATCAAAATCTAAAATAAAAATCCAAAGCCTCCTTCTATTGCTTCTTTCATCTTCCTTTTATGCTTTGTGAGCCTTCCATAGCCTTGGCCCACCTCATAACTATGTTTCACATGTGGCCATTCACGTCCATGAAGACCATGATGTGTCTCCAGGATCTCCATCATCTCTACATATAATTCCCACTCTCTCCATCATGTGTGAATTAAATGCACCACTTCCTCCACTATTTCATCATTATTTCTCTATGATCTTACTTTTATTGCACTATGATATTACTTTGACTCCTCCACTATCTCCATGATCTTATCATTAATGATGCATGATCTTCACTCTTCCTTCATTAAGAAGTTTCTACACTACTCCATAGTGTAGATCTACTTCTAATTAAATGAAATACACACATCAAAAGTGGATTTTATTCATCTAGGGGGTTTATGAGTCCCTCCACCCTCTTACTTACTTAATTACTGATAAAAAATAAGAACTCTTATATCCCAATTATCTGATGGAAAATTGGGAATATTATAGTCCTCCCCGCCAAAATGTTTACTGTTCTCAAGCAACTGAAAAAGTGGATGCTACAACAATCCATCTCCCTCCAAATGGCATCCTCATATGGAAGGCGTCCCTATCTTCTCCAATGTGTTATGCATGCCAAGCTCCAAAGCTACCTCTCCAAAAATTATAGAATGGCCTCCAACTGAAAAGTTAGAGGCCTCTCCTCATCAATGAGTCTCCTAGTGGAAACCATATGTTGTCCAAGATCCTCCCTTATGCATGATATACATAAGGCGGAGTGCTCTCTTCCCAATGTGGAAAGTCCCAATTAATAAACTATTTCTCCATCCCATGCTACATGAAGTAGATTGTATCTCTCCATGCTTCCATCCTTGGCCCTGTTGGCTTTGTTGGCTACAAGTATCATCCCAACACTGTGAAAAATAAGAAGTAGAGACATATGGATGAACATGTACAATGTCAAAACAGACTCTCCCAATAGTAACCACTCCATCAAAGCCTCCTGGTGCTATTCCAAATCATCATTAAACCAAGTGTGAGATCCATAATCTCTCAAGAGAAGCCACCGCAACAATGGCTCTTGTTGGCACATCACATCATCATCATACCAAGCGTAGTAGCCATACTATATCAAGAGAATCTATTTCAACATTGCCTCTTGTTGACATACCACCTCATCATCATACCATGCAGGGTGGGCATTTTCTCCCAATAGAAGCCAACACAATAAGGCCTCCTGTTTCCAACCTCCATCAACATCATGAAAAGTATGGGAGAAAGTCAACCCATAGTCTCACAAGAGTAACCAAAGCAACAATTATTCTTGCTACCATATCACATCATCATGATGCAAATCATAGAGAAAAAACGTATTAATTTACATCTAGAATGTCACATCAGAGCAATACAAGCAAGCTCCCTGCTTCCACATCATGTGAGAGTCATAAAATGTCCCAAAAAATACTCCAACCATTAAAATAGGAGATTTCATGTCATGGCCAAACTTTCCCAACAATAACAAGCGCAACCATGCCTCTTGGTGCTACATATCACTAGTTTTATGAAAGCCATGGATCATGCATATGTGAAATGTTGGGTAGTAATGATACTCATTGTTACACATAATTTTGTCACCATAAAATTTTACTGTCTATATGGGTTCATCAATACCTATATAATGCTCCCTTAGAGGTCCAAAACCCTAAAGTTCCTAAACCAATTCTTAGATTTGGAGAAAAGCTCATAAAATCATAAAAACCCTAGTTCTGCACTTTTCCTAGCCATTACCTGTGGTATCGCACCTTTTGTAAAGAAAAACTACGGTACCTACCACACATTTCGTGTATTAAAACTATGGACTCCAATAAAAGGTAAAATGGAGGAAAAAGTAAGTTCTAGAAGTTCTAGAAGCCCAGCTGGTCGAATATTCTTCCAACAGGAAGCTTCTAGAAGGCATTATCTGGTCGAAGCTTCACTCCCTCCATTCATGAACCTTTATCCCTTCATTAAAGGAGCATATCCCTTGGTATTTGGAGCTTAATCCCTTTATGAGAGGAATTATCCCTTCCTTTTTGGAATTGAAACCACTTCCCTTCTGCTATAAATTGAAGCCATGCTTTAGTTTCAAGGGTAGATACTAATATGTAAAAAAGTACTTACTTTGTACTTCATATGACATTAGAGAAGAGAATTGCTGAAGAAACATACTCTTTTTGCTAGCCATTATCCATGTGAGAATCATTACACACTCCTATTTAGGCTGGTTCAAAGAGTGTAAGGGCTTGTCATACCAAAGGAAAATGCTTGTTCCAGAACCTGGAAGGACCTGTACGACATCAAGGCGAACGCGGTTGTAAGACTTCTTCTTTTATTTAAAGATAATACAAATGAATCATGTTTTCTCAATAAGTTGTTTATGTGTTTACTTGAATGACTTATTTCTTAAATTCCTTGATCATTAAGATAGATTTATGATTTATGAATTATTATATTGTGCAGGTGCTTTTGATTCTCTTTCATGACTTTGATTACAGGTCTTAAGAGGTGACTTCATTGGAGCGATGGAAAGAAGAATACAACTAGAAATGGATCACAGGTAGGTCCTTTCTTCATCATAGAAAATTCTAAATCATACATAATCTAGAGAATATAGTTTACATTTGTCCTCTTTGTTTGTAGCTATCCTTGGGATACTAGGGAGATCCTTCTTGTCCACAAGAATGATTTATCCGCCTAACACTCACCCCAAAGCTACCAGTGCAACCATGCTTCTTGCTGCCCTGTATCATATACCTCCAAGTGGTTTTTCAACCCCTTGCTCATCATCCTCATCCATCCATTCCACTGTGGATGATGAGTCATATCATGCTCCCACTTGGTATCCCACCAAGGTAGAATACCATCCTCCTCAATCTGAAAAGTATTGCACTCCATGATATGTTGAAGTGCACCTCCCTTGAGATATCTCCATGAAATCCTTTCATCAATGGCCCAATATAACCCAAGAGGCTCTACATATGTTGTAGGTAGAAATTTCTCTTTGAACTGTGAGATGCGCATCAAGAAGACTCCATCCTAATAATGGAAAATGCTATCCATCACAAGAGGTCTACCATGGATCATTTTTTCCTCTAGTGCTTCATGAGTGAAGTTGTCCTCGAAATGCTCCAATAATAATGGGGCGCTCATCTCATCAATATTTCTCAGTGACAACGCTGGTGATCTACATGTTCATGCATCTCTTGTCTCATGGCCATACATAATGATGAAATCATAGCCCAACATTGTATTGATTAGGACTAGGCTCATCCCATCCTCTGAAACTCCAAATTTCAACACAATGTGTTGTGTGTGGTTCAATAATGACAAACTGGGATAGCTATACATCTCATCCTTTATGAAGTCGAGGGTCCTCTGCGTAGTGATAGTTTTCTCCTCCAAATCAACAAGGTGCTCTAATATGTGGTTATGCAATGGCTCTGATGGAATGATCTAACAAATCACACTATGAGGTACTGAAATAGTATGAGATGGAAATTTTTGCAAACCTTGGATAAGTTGAATCGCATGAACATCTTGCACAGATACAAGAGTTCCTCCAACTAGTGGAATGGCCTCTCCAACTACTGGTAATGGGGATGGTTTCTCTTCTTCTACTGTACCAGCACTAGTATCTGCCTCCCCCTCCTCGTGCATCTGCTCTATCATGCATGGGACTCCCAATGTCAAGATCTCAAGACCATCTTGCAAAGATGCAACTGCTTCTTCTCCTGATGTAAGTACTTCTGTAGTTGGTGGTGGTGGTATTTGCTCCCTTTCAAGAGTGATAATGATGAAATCTTCCTTTTGTGCATCATGTACCATATTCTCAATGATGGGAAGTGTCTCTATGGAAAGTCTCGCCATTTTTATTCTACCAAACATCTTCTTCAATATCTGAGTGAAATCTGCATAAGAAGTCACTCCTACATGTTGACCGAACTATCAATCCTTTGCATCACCCTCAATGTGGAGCATTGAAATATCAAAAAACTCTCTTTCTGTTATTGGGTATAGCTGAAATAATGCATATAACTCCTTCCTCCAATCCCTTACTATGCTTGTGGATTATCCATTAAATGTAGGCAAGAAGAATCTATGCCTCCTTCTTCTATTGTTGTTGCGGGATCTCCTTTCTTATATGAGCTGTAAAAAATATTGGAGGTTTAGATTCTCCTTGAGTGCTCTAGACTGTGATTTGTACTCTATCAGATATTACTTAGGGTCTCATACCCCAATTCTCCTCCATGTTCATACCATTCACCTTCCTTCACAAAGAAGGTGGATCTAGTAGAATGTTGTGGAGCTCTTTGCTTTGTCGGTTGTTTATGTTGCTGATAGAATGTGCTTGGACCTTCCTCATTCTGAAACCTTCTTGAGGTCTCTTTTTGCCTCTCCCTTAGAATTTGTTTGACCTCCTTGGAGAGATCCTACATATATCTAAAGAGAAGTCTGAAAAAAACTTAATCCCTCCACCATTATAGATCTCTTCTTTATGCTTCTTCTTCTAATGTCATAAGATGTATTTCCCACAAGTTGAGCCAAAGATCATGCTCTGATACCACTATAATATACCAAATTGGAAAAATAGGAATATAGATACACAATAAAATGAAACTCCGACAATGTAAACATAAACTAAATACACCATACAAATATGTAGATAAAATGAGCTATATTATTATTAGGAGGTGAAAATACGAGTACAATAGTGCTCAAAATATGAGACACTTAAGGCAAAAAAGTAGGCTAGAATGACCCTGAAGCCCTCTCCTCAAAGGCACTCAATAACTGCTAGATTGTTGGAGGTTATACTGTGATGTCCCTACTGCAAGTTTAAGGACTGCAACTACCAAATAACAATATAAGTGTATATATAGCAGTTTTGGTGCTCATAGGACGTCAGGATTTCCGATTCAGGCTCTATGATGAATACCCAAGAGAACCTAGAAAGGATTTCCAGATCTGAAAATCTTGGAAAATCACCCTCCTAGGGACTGCAACATATGGTTGTTGCATATGCATATCTAAAGCATGAACTAAGAATAATATGGCTGCAATAATATACAATCAGCTCAATTCTTGAAGGGTTGATACCTTCTCTATATCCTCCAACTAGAAGCTGAAGATCTAGCTCCTACTTCCACCTCGTGTAGATGCAGCGGCTGAATACACAACAACTGGAATAAATTTCACTGTCTGGGAAGCTGAAGCAATAGCCTAATGTTAGATGCTGCAATAAAGCTCAATAAATATAGAAATAAGCTCAGCAAGGTGAGGAGATGATCCCTCATAGGATTTCCAACTGAAATATTGGAAACTTCCTTCCTCCTTCAGATCTACAGGACTGGACTGCGCAGTTCTTTGGGGAACTATTGTTTCATGGAGGTGTGAAATTTTTTCTTGGATGTCGGATAAAAATATGCTGCTCCTGTAAGAATTATCTTCAAGCATAAGGTGAAACGGTGAATCCTCCACTGGTTGCGCAATATTTTTGGAGATATGATCTGTGGAAGTAAGGATTTGTGCAAGCTCCTGAAATTCATCGCAAAGAAGTGACCTTGGTAAACTCGTCGTAACTGTCTCTCTGAGTATCAGATTGGAATTCTGTAAAAAGTGACAGATAGTGCACAGTCTATAGTTTTCACTCTATCAATGTCAGAGGAAAATGAAGAAATAGTGACACATGCCATGTCGTACAATTGTGCTTTGCTGAAATAGTCCATAATTATTTTAGTGTGAGAAATTGGGTATAACTCTCTCTTGAGAATCCAAATTGGGTCAGACCTATGGAATTGTAAAGAAGACTCAGAGGACTACTACGAGACCAAAAATCAGATATTAAGGATATGAAATAACAGAGATACACCAGATTCAATATCGAGCTCCTAGAAGGCAAGAAAAAGCTAGATCATGTGTTGTCAATGATTGCAAAGGACCAGACTTTCTACGTCAGAAAAGAAAAAAAAGGTGCAGCAGAGGGTAGCATGACAAGAGAAGAAACCAACGTGCATAACAACACCAATGATTTCATCATATGAAGTCTTCAAGTGGGCAGCACTGCATACAATCATTGTAAAGGTATCATTGTACTTAGTCATTGTAAATACATTATTGTACAAATTGTACTAGTGTATATCTACCAAGGGTTGAAGAGGCAGTGGTTGTGTCAAAGTTGGGGTTATGGTCTAGTATATCTTCTTCTTCTACATCATTCTATATCATTGTAAAGTGGACCATTTTCCCTGGTACAGGAGTCCATTCTTCTTTTATTCTTCTATAGGGTGGTAGGGTGGTGCTAGGGTGAGTTGTAGCTCATTGGGTGTTGGGACATCCGTTCAGTTGACTACTGAAGAATCTCGGGCATTGGAGCATCCATCCAGTGGGAGCTGGAGAAGAATGCTTTTCTAGATTCTAGGAAGTTGGAGCTTTATTTTCAATTGGAGTTGAATATTAAAGAATTATTAGAAAAGCATTAGGTGGTTTTTGTCCAGGAGTGGGTTTCCACATTAAAAACTGTGTGAATTTGTGTTCCTCTTGTTTGCTGCTATCATTATACAAACACTGATAATAATTGAAGATTAACTAATGCTCTAATTGAAAGAAATACTAATTCACCCCCCCCCTCTCAGTATTTTCAACAATTGGTATCAGAGCTTGGTTCCTTCAATAACAGTTTAACAGCTGGAAGGAGGTCATGGAGCATACCAAGAATGGTGTACCTCTATTCAATGAAAATAATTATGCACTTTGGAAAGGAAGAATGGAGGTCTATCTATTGGCGTAAGGTTACGGAGTATGGGACACCATTCAAAATGGATTTACATCAACCGCGGATGAACAAGGTAAGAAGAATTTGTTAAATGACGCAAAAGAAAAGAATATTATTATCAGTGGACTTATTGAATCTGCTTATCATAAGGTGTTGGGTTGTAAAACCACCAAAAATGTATGGGACAAGCTTGAGAATATATATGCAGGTGACTCAAATGTCAATGAAGCAAAGCTTCAAATCTATAGAGCAAAATTTGAGCAACTTAGAATGAAAGAATATTGTAACGTTGTTGCATACTTTCAATATGTTGATGAAATAACCAATACTCTGGAAGGATTGGGAGAGCCAGTTGACGAGAAGAATATTATACGGAATATTCTTATAACGTTACCAGTGAGATTCAACCCAAAGGTATCAGTCTTAGAATACAATGCAAATCTGTACAAACTCAGCAAAGAGGAATTACATGGAGTTCTCATAGCATATGACATGAGACTTGATGAAGAAGAGGGTACTTGGTATCTAGAAACTGTGTTCGTTGCTTCTAAGAAAACCAATAAGGATAAACAACCTTCAATTGAAAATACATGCACCCGCAAGTGTGAAGAAAAGGGAGATGATGAAGAAGGTCTTTCAGATGAAGAATATGCTTACTTCACGAGAAAACTAAAAATTGGTAAGGGAAAATTCAAAGGTAAACTTCCATTGATATGTTTCAGCTGTAATGAAGTTGGGCATTTTGCAGCAAAATGTCCAAATAGAATTAATGGCAACTCAAAAAGAAAGAAAGGCTTTAAGAAATTCAACAAGCAAGGATCCAAAAGGAACTTTCTCTCTAAAGAAGGTAGCTCATCATCCGATGAAGACAATGATAGTGAAGAAGAAGCCAATGAGAGAGTATTTTTTATGGCCAAGCAAAATAAGAAAGAGGTATAAAACAACGAAGAAGAGGGATGGACCATAGACGAATTTTATGAGGAAGCAATCAAGCTTATAAAACATCTCAAGGCAGAGAAGATCCGTTCCAAAACTCTTGAAGAACAAGTTCAAGGTCTCAAAATTGAAGTTGAAGAACACAAATGCATTGAAGAGTCACTTCA
This sequence comes from Pinus albicaulis, assembly GCA_034641835.2. NCBI lineage: Eukaryota > Viridiplantae > Streptophyta > Pinopsida > Pinales > Pinaceae > Pinus > Pinus albicaulis. The sequence continues at coordinate 922,315,459 of CM076574.1, read as the reverse complement.
AAAGAAGTTGGAAGAAAGCAACCAACAAAGGGAATAATTAGAAGCCGAAGTAGTCTCGCTATGTGAGGAAGTGAAGAAAGGAAAAACTATCCAAAACTATGCCAACAGCTCAAGGGCATTGGAAGAAATCATCAACAATCAACGATCCTACAATGACAAAACTGGCATTGGTTACAAATAAGAAGAAGCAAGACCTTCTACAACAAAATACAATGAACCTATGAGATCTGACATGCATGTAGACTTGATTAGACAATATTCGCAAGAACAACCTTGGAAGACAATTCCTCGAGGAAAATTTCCATCCAGGTACCAACATATTTTTTATGGATATTGTTATTCATGTGGAAAATTTGGTCATAAGGCTATAGAATGTCACACGTACCCTAGGAACAAATACAATTCCAGGATATTTGTCAAATATGAACCTCCCAGAGCTCAGTGAAATATCAATAGATTTGAAAATTTAAGAAATAATATTGAATGTTACAAATGTCAAAACTTTAGACACACAGCTAAAGACTAGAGACTTGAAAATCCTCCAAAAGAATCTTCGAAGCCATAGAATGAATGAACATGGAAGAAGAAGAAGAATGATAATTGTGTTCTCACTCTCAAGGCTCAAAAGAACAAAGATGTGTGGTATGTTGATAGAGGATGCTCAACGCATATGACTCGAGATAGAAATAAATTTGTATCTCTGAAAGAGAAGAAGGATGGAATCGTGTCCTTCGGAAATGATGGATCTTCAAATGTTATAGGATCAGGTATTGTCACTCTCAAAAGCGAAGATGTTCTAGCCAAGAATGTTGTATTGGTTGAAAAAATGAATCACAATCTGCTCAGTGTTGGAAAAATGTGTGATCAAGGACACACAATACTATTCAACTCCACGAAATGTGAAATCAGGAAAAGCGTGTATGGTGAAATTGTGGCTATAGCCAGTCGAGCTCCAAACGACATATATGTTCTGGATGAAGCAACTAAAGAATGTCTAATAGCTAAAGAGGATGATACAATAATTGGTAGCAATGATGATCAACTAAGTAAGAATTTTTCTAGAAAGGTGCAAAGTGATTTAGAGATGTCTTTACTTGGTTGCAAATTGAGCATTGACGACTCATCTAAGGAAGTTGTATCGGAGTGATAGGTCTTGAGTTCGAAACTCACCCGGCTCGCGTTGGGGGGGAGATTGTTGGACATTAGGTTCAATGCTCCCTGTGTGTTTTGTGACATGGACTAACCGCCTCTCGTGGATCCTAACTCTGACGGTTGTAGCGGAGACTAACGCCTGCGGGTTTTGGTCTAACGACAATCACGATTCCAACATGCTAAACAACGTTGCAGACTTAGAAAAAGAGTTGAAGCATGCATATAAATGTCACATGACAAATCCATGTCTAAAATCAAAATCCAAAGCCTCCTTCTATTGCTGCCTTCATCTTCCTTTTATTCTTTGTGAGCCTTTGATAGCCTTGGCCAACCTCATAACTGCATTGCACATGTGGCCACTAGCCTCCATGAAGACTGCACTGACTCTCAATGATCTCCATCATCTCTGCATCTAACTCCTGCTCTCCATCATGTTTGCATTAAGTGCACCAATTCCTCCACTATCTCATCATTAGTGCTTTATGATCTTACTTGTATTTCACTGTGATCTTACTTCGACTCCTCCACTATCTCCATGATCTTACCATTAATGCTTGATGATATCCACTCTTCCTTCATTAAGAAGTTGCAACACTACTCAATAGTTTAGATATACTTCTAATTAATCCACATAAACACATCAAAATTGGATTTTATTCATCTATGGGATTTATGGGTCCCTCCACCCTCTTCTTTACTTAATTAGTTAGAAAAAGTAAGAACTCTAATATTCCCATTATCTGAAGGAAAATTGGGAATATTACACTTTCCTTGTTAAAAAAAAATCATAAAGGGTGATAATAATGTCCATAAGGGAGGTCACCATTTCAGGTTTGAGCCAACGTAGACCCATGGCATCATTTTTAGAGCTTTGTGATCATTTTCTAGGGTTTACATTGCACATAGGGACAATTTTTCTTCAAAATCAGTTTCTGAAAAAATGAGATGAATTTGACAAAAGTGAAAGATGTTTTTGTAAATCTTAGGCTAAATAATAGAAACCTCCTTTATTTTATGCATAGGTGTTATTATTTTAGATAAATTACAAAAATACAGTTGCTCGAGGCCATTTTCTGCACTTTTGAACAAGTTATGCTCATGTCAATGTTTAAGGGGATTGGAGAAGGGGTTTACAGTACTTGGTGACTCCATTTTGTAGTAGACATAATAAGCTTGAAAACCATACCACTTTTAGCCCAAAAATCCTCTACGAAGGCCTCCAAACTCCCTCTCAAAGTGGCCTAATGCTTCTACAAAATTTTAGTGATCAATTTAAAACTTGGATTCAGAGAAAATGGGAAAGTATTTTTGAAAATTGTAGGAGTTTTTTGTTCATAAAATGGATAATAACAAAAAAATCACTCAATTATGAAAACCAAATTATTTTTTTAGAGATATGGATCCATTGTTGAACCCTATTTCTATAGACAAATTTTGGAAAATCTGGAAAATAGGGTCATTAGAGAAGCGTCACAACGGTTTCTCTCAGAGCACTCAAATGAAGATTGGTTTACATGGTTGGATGAATTTTCACCTAAAAATTTCATATTAGGTCTTGTTTTTTCATGACACCCCTTGTTTGTGGATAAAAATTCAAAGAAATTCCTCTTTTCCATGCTTCTACTAGTGTGTTTGAGCAGGCATGGTGCTTCTGGAGTGAGGCTAAGAAAATCAACTTTTGTAGGTCTTTCTATGATTGCTTTCTCAAATTTCAAGATGCATTGGAAAGTAGACACATGGGAATACTCATCCCAACCTTCAAACTTTAATTTGGATTCTTTTAAGTGGGGAAAAATCATCCTTGAACAGGTGTAATGTTTCTGCCAAACAGGTGTGACACTTCTGCTAAAGGCACAATGTTTCTGCATTAGATTCCTTTCAAACAATTGTAATGCCATAAAAACTTATGAATTCGATGATAGTTGTCCGATGAGGTGTCATTTTATTAGTTGAGTTTTTTTTTACAATTATGATGAGGAAACATGTAATTTAATGAAGGAGACACACACTCCAAGTCTTTAGCTGAATTTTAGGGAATAGGATCTAACTTCCCTAGATTGTAGGAAGTTACTAATTTGAAGTCATTATGATGCTTTTTGGATATGATTTCAACCCTATGAGGTGTAATGAACTCGATTTTATATAAGAATTCCATTTCAAGTATTTTTATAGGTTCGATAGTTATTATTTTCATTGGAGATATTGTACAGGATTTCGCTAATGAAATCAAAGGTAGTGTTGCAGACATAGTGTTGAGACTCCAGTGGTATGCCTTTGAGAATTTGTTTTTATCTATAAAATAATCATGTTGAATGTTATGCTATTCATAGTTCATATTTATTCTTATTTATACTACGTCTGATTAGTTTATTAACATAAATCATGATATATAATATTTACACGAAATTCTCTCTGCTCTTATGATGAATGAACTCAGTTTAATACTCATTTTGATTCCCTCTAATTTCATTATATACACAATTACAAATTAAGCATGATTCTTAGCTTACCTACCTTACCTCACCCTTAAATCTGCATCTAAACCTTTGAAATTAGACCAAAACCCTAGACATAGTTTCCTAACAGTCATTCCTATCTAGCAAAACCCCAAACAAAGAAAAACCCTAATCTACTGAGCATCATAACTAGCCTAAAAAATTATATAAAACATCCTTTTGGTTGATAAGTGACAGTGAGAGAGCCCTCTGGTCTTGGTAGGGCTAGCTACCTGACATAAATGTTGGTTTCTACTTTCCTTCCTTCAGCTCCATTTGCATCCTTGGGAAGATGGGGGAAGTGATAACAGCGACACTCACATCGATTGGTTAAAACTTATATTCTTGATCTGTTATTGGTAGAGTGATTTATCAAATCCATCTTTCCTACTATAACTAAGGATGTTGTTAAAGGTGAATTTGTTAGTGAAGAGAAAGGCCTTGCACATGCTCAATATCTAGATTTGATTTATACTCAGTCTGGAATTAGCTATGAAAAAATACCAAATGCTTCGTGACCCCAACATATTATTCCACCTTCTCCCTCCTTGAAGGAATCACACATTGTTGATGACATCATTGGTTTTTTTGTCCAAAAATTAGTGAGAAAATAATCCAATCAATCTAATTCAAAATTCTCTCCCACTGTGACCAATAAAACCCTGCATATCCTACTCGTATGAGTACTTTCAAGATTAATGGTTCTCAATCCAATAACGAAAAATATCAGCAACTTGGAAGTAACGAAAATGGTAAAGAAAAAAATAAGAAAGATAACCCTCCACGGGAAAATCATAAGAATCACTCTCCTGACAAGAAGGGAAAGACTCGTTATCCATGTCTTATGTGTAATGACAAAAATTTCATGAAAGACCAATTTTTACAAACCCATTCCCACACCAAGAGACAAATACAGTTGCTCAAAACCCATCCTCCTCTTGCCAAGTAATGATGTTATCTATTAGTAGTAATTAGAATGGTGTTATGGTATCTACAAGGAATAAGGAATATGGAAACCCAAATCATTCAACTAGAAACGTTATGCGAACCCTTCGAACTCTACTCAACCTACCTCTGGTCCTATACATATGGAGAATTTGGCTACTAAACTGACTATCAAACTACCTACAGTGATGATTCATAAGTTATATTTTAACCCTCATGTGAGAGTTTCACAAAATTACAACATATTCGAGGATTTAGCTCAGAATCCTTCAACTATGTCTACACTCAAGGTGTTGCAAAGTTTTCTTTCCAAAAAGAAATATTTACTAGCTATTATTGGAGGAGTAGATCCTTTTGATTCAAATATTTTTATATTTAATCATGAGAACCATACTCCTAAACTTCTTCCTCGACTGGATTTCATGACTCAATTTGTCGTTAGAAGTCAAAATATCCACAACACAATCATAGATGAAGGTTCTTCGACTTGCAGCATGTCACTTTCATGTTGGAAAGCCATTGGTTATCCACATCTTAATGAGCCACCATTGAACCTAAAATATTTTTATGGTAAACAATTTAAACCTTACGGGATATTGAATTTATTACAAGTAGAATTAGTTGGAAAAATAATCTGAGGTCAAAGTCATTAAAAAAACCTTTTGATTATAACCTCTTACTGGGTCATACATGGGTTATGAAATTCCAGCCATGGTCTCAACCTATTTCAGAATTATTTCTTTCCCAGACAAATGGGGCATCATGGACATCAATCAACTTTCCTTTTTTTCCACTAATTACCAAGTCAATTGGAGTATTCCACTTGTAGCTAAAACCCCGAAACCTTATCAACATGTTGGGATATGATTTCTTAAATATTCATCCTTAATGGGAAATTTCACACTCCCTCCTCTTAACTTTCCCAATCTAGTTTCCACTCTCAATATGGTTTCATATTCTACTATTCCATTTGATCCTTAGGTAGTACTTGAAAACTCGAACGTTGAATCAATTTGCAACCGAATGTCGCTCAATCCCATTGAGCTAGAGTATGAATCCATTTTTTTGGCTTGCTTGACAAATCCTGATATTCATGCCTTAGTAAATTGGGTTGATCATTCCCAAGATTTAGGTTTGAATTCTAACCCTTTAGATGGATAATTTTCCACATATGGAAGAATAATGGATATCATGATGCAAGATGAAACCCCATGGGACAATAATAATCATTGATCCTCATTACCTAAAAATTATTTAGTATAATCTGGGGTCACGCACGTTAAAAATTTCACATCGCGCTGCTGCTGAGCGGAGCTGTCTCTGCAGATCTGCTAGGGTTTTTGCCCCCCTGCGTGCTCGTGGGGCTGCTCTGCCCCAGCCCTGGTTCTACTACGCCCAGCCATGGAGTCCTCTCGGGGCCCAGATCTGCCACCCCCCCCGGAGGTTATGGCCTTCAAAGCTATGATTGCATCAAGTAATAAGCATCCGCCCTTAGCCAGTCAACAGAAGTTCGTTAAGAAGATGGAATCCATTCCTTCTGTTGCCCTTCCTGAATAAGAAACCTACAAAGCAGCTTTGAACCTCGCTGAGAGAGGCCTCATAGGTCAGTTCACGGGCCTCTGGCCCTCTCCCAAGTCGGTGGAGGATTGGACTCAATGAAATTGGTCGCCGTTAATCAAAGACGGAGTAAAAAGCTACTTTGTTGGGAAATGCTTTTTCGTTTTCATCTTCGAAAGTGGAGAGGATCGAAGCTTAATATTCAGGAACAAACCTTATTTTATGGGCCCGCAAGGACTATACCTCAACAAATGGTCGCCAGATTTCGATCCAGCCCAGGATGTTCCATCTGCTGTACCAGTGTGGGTGAGGCTTCCCCATTTCCCACTCCACTGCTGGAACCAAAAGTCTCTTCAGATCATCGACAATGCCCTAGGAAAATACATAGATCAAGCTCCAAGGAAAGATCAATATTCATGTGCTCGCATCTGCGTCGAAGTTGATCTGGAGGAGGGCTTACCGGAAGCCATCAAACTTACAGTCACAGGATGGATGCATGTCCAAGAGCGGGACTATGAACAACTCCCATTCAAATACAGACACTGTCACGGCTACGGGCACTTTGCCAAACACTGCAAGAAAAAGGCGGAAGAACAACCAGACAATCAAAATGGTGAGCAATGGACCCTAGTACAAAAAACCTCCAATCACAAAAAAGGCAATGGGAAAGGTACTCCGAATGAGGCAACAAGTAGCTCTAACCACAACCAAGAAAAAAACTCAAATGGCAAAGAAAGCCATCAGATCAAGTCAACCACATCAGTCCTTGAAAACTCGGACCAGACTGGACCATCTACTACCAACAAAGAGGATGGGGAAATGGCTCATCTGGAAGCCTCCCAAGGAAGTCCTCCCAATCCCTCATACGCAGATGTCACAAGGAAAAAGCCAGCTGATAGCGCCAGCTCCTTGGAGGATGAAACCTTCGAGCAGCCCACAAAAAAAGTCGGCAGAAAAACTCGCAGAGAAGAAAGGGAAGAGGAGGCCGAAAGGCTTAAAACCCAAGGAAGCCAGCCCACTATAGAGATGTCTATAGGGAGAAACACCAGGACCAGGCCCCCCAAGGGAGGCTCCCACCCTACCCCTGGTAAATAATGCGTCTCGTCTCTTGGAACTGTAGAGGTCTGGGTAATCCCTCAAAAGAAGAAGCGGTCAAATATCTACTCAAAATAGAACCCTCAGACATTCTCATGCTCCAAGAGACTAAGATAGAGGTGAAAGCCCTTCTAGACATCAACAAGAAGAAATGGAAAAAAAATGAAGGAAGAGCAGTCAGCTCAAGAGGCTCATCCGGAGGGCTTGCAACTCTTTGGACTGAAGATCTCTTTCAGATGGACAACTCCCATGAGACACATCACTGGATCTACACGGAACTAATGCATCGCACAAGTAAGCTGACTATCTCCCTTTTTAATCTTTATGTTCCTATTCTATACTCAGAAAAGAGAGACTTTTGGAACTCCCTCATCGAATTTCTAGAGCAGCACTCTCCAAGTAACATCATTCTTGCTGGGGATCTAAACATTGTTTTAAAATTCAAAGAAAAAAGGGGAGGTATCAGTAGCAAAGACCCCATTCTTCCCCTGGTGGAAGATGTCATTCAGCAGTGGGATATTCTATATTTCATTCCGGTCAAAGGGCTTTACACATGGTCCAACAACAGAGTGGGATAGGACCATATTTCAGCCCGTCTAGATCGATTCCTGGTACAAGGTGCTCTGCTGATGAACAAGAAGATAATCACCACAAAAATTCTTCCCAAACTGACTTCTGACCATAAACCAATTTAGCTCATTCTGGAAGACGAAGAAGACTTGGGTCCAATCCCCTTTCGGTTCAGCCCTCTCTGGATTGAAAGGGATGGTTTCATTGACACAGTGAAAATAGCATGGGCCAAAATCTTCTGAGGGTCCTCTAGCTATGTGTGGGAACAAAAGCTTAAAGCTACAAAGCAAGCACTGAAGGAGTGGATAAGGAAACCTGCCCCAAACCCTACTAGCCACAGAAAATAAATAGTGTAGTCATTAGAGGCACTGCAAGTTGAGATGGATAGTGAAGAAATCACACCAGCGCTACTTGACAAAGAAGTAAAAACCCAATGCTCAACATTCAGATCTTTCCGAATGGAGGAGGAGTACTGGAGAATCAAGTCACGAAGTTTGTGGCTGAAGGCGGGTGATCGGAATACCTCTTTCTTCCATCGTCAATACAGAGCAAGACTCTCCAGAAACCATATCTCCGAAATTACAACAAAAAAGGGACAGATCTGTAAAGGGTTAAGTCAGATAAAAGAGGCTGCTGAAAGCCACTACAGACAGCTTTATACAGCAGGAAACCAAGGCAACGAGGAGGAAACTGCAGAGTTCCTCTCCAACATCCCTCTCCTGGTAAACCGTGAAGACAACTCCGCTCTCACCAGCCCAATCACTGAAGAAGAAATCATCAAAGTTATCTGGTCTATGGATTCGGATAAGGCACCTGGGCCTGACGGATTCACCATATACTTCTACAAGACATGCTGGGATATCATCAAAGTGGACCTCTTAAAGATGATAAAAGGCTTCTTGAAAAAAGCCAAGGTAGGAGGAGGAACAAATTCCACCTACCTCACCCTTATTCCCAAAGAATCCAATCCCGAAACCTTCGCTAGATTCAGGCCGATATCTCTTTGTAATGACTCTTACAAAATTCTGGAAAAACTCCTAGCAAATACGATTAAGCCGCTGCTAAATAGGCTGATCTCTAGCAGTCAAGGTGGCTTCGTAGAAGGCAGACACATCCTGGATAATGTCATTCAAGTCCAGGAGACAATTCACTCAAGCAATCAGCGAAAAGAAAAAGGGATGCTGATAAAACTTGACATGGCTAATGCTTTTGACTGTGTCAACCGCTCCTTCCTCTACAAAGTTCTCCATGCCTTTGGATTTGCCTCCCATTTTGTCAATCTCATCATGGCCTGCACTGACAACCCCTGGATTTCCCCTCTTGTCAATGGTCACCCTACCTCTTTTTTCCAAGCCCAGAGAGGCCTCAGGCAAGGATTCCCACTTTCTCCCTTTCTATATATCCTGATGGCAGACTCCCTTAGTAGAAAGCTATCAGCCGAAAAAGTGGCAGGTTCCCTTCCTGGTCTCAAATCCTCCAATCTTTCTCCAGCTCAAAACCACGCTCTTTTTGCGGATGACTCCCTCCTCCTTGGAGGCGCCTCTGCAAGAATTGCCAAAGCCTTTGATGTTGTCCTCAAAGGCTACTATCGGGTTTTGGGAGCTTCTATCAATGAAAGAAAAAGCGAAGTCTATGGCTGGAACATCGAGCAACAAGAGCTCACAAGCATTTCTAATTTTCTTGGCTTCAACAACCAAGCCCACTGGGAGAAGATAAAATATCTCGGCCTTCCCATCACAAATGGTTTCAATAAGAGGTCGTTGTGGTCCGAAATTATCAGCAAAATCAAGTCAAAAATCTCTGCCTGGGGAGGATACTGGCTCACAACAGGTGGCAGGGTCATCCTGATCAAGTCTGTGCTATCATCTCTTCCTATTTACCAAGCAGCATTCCTTCTCACCCCTAAAAGCGTGACGGAACAAATATCCAAAATACTTCGAGACTTCCTGTGGCAGGGGGGGGAAGGGAAACCAACAGAAAATGCATTTAGTGAAATGGGACGTGGTCAAACGCTCTATCCCTGAGGTAGGCTTGTAAATTCATGATCCTGCTCTTGTCAATTTGGTGATGGGAGGAAAAATTTTGTGGAATCTCTTCAAGGACCCTAAGCAAGCAGTCTGTGAAATGCTGAAACTGAAATACGCCCACAAGGTGTCGCTCAGAAATCTGTAGGTAAGTCAAACAAACAACTGTTCATAGGTCTGGAAACTATGCAACAAAATTTTAAATTTTTTCAAAGGAAAGGTGTACAAGATCCCAGGCAATGGTAAGCAAACAAACCTGTGGTACAATAGAATAATGGACCGAGACCCACTCTCAGAAATTGAAGAAATCGCTGAGTTAAAAAATTGTTTGGAACGCGCAAGGATAAATAGCGTATATGATCTCTCCAAATGGGATGGACATGGCGATTGGCAAGGTTGGGATTTCTTTGGAGTCCCTGACCGTTTAAACCAGCAGAAGCTCTCCCTCGAAGAATTGCTGGATGAAGCGGCTCTAGTGAACAGAAAAGCAAAGGACAGCTGGGGATGGGGGCAATCTGGATATTACACAACAGCAGTAGCTTATAACGCCCTTCAACCCATTAGGAATAGCAGTAAAACCCCGGATTTCTGGAAGAAATTATGGGAACTGCTTGCCCTTCCTAAAGTAAATTTCTTCTTTTGGATGCTGGTCCACAATAAGCTGTTAACTGGAGACAACTTGATGAAAAGAAATATAGTTGGGCCACACAAATGCGAGTTGTGTAGAAGAAGCTTAGAATCTACCAAGCACCTTTTCATGGACTGCAAGTTCGCCAGAGATGTGTGGGGACTCATTCTCCAAGAGATTCACATTACAGTCCCCCCATTTAACTCAGTAGCTGATCTATTTGACTCATGGAACCAATGTTATCCCAACAAAATTCCCAGCAAATCCTTTTGGAGGAAAGTCTGGAATGCTATCCCCAAATTTATGTGCTGGCAGATTTGGTTGGCTTGGAATGATCTGATATTCAATGAAAAGGTGCAAGATCCCTTCTCGGTAGCAGTAAAGGCCAAATCCTTCCTCTTGGAAGCTTCTCAACAACAATATTCTTTCGAAGATCCCTTGCTTCTCCCTGAAGAAGAGAGGTGGCTGGGCCCCCTCTCCCCACATCCCCGGAAGCAGTTATCTACCCCTCATTCAGTGAACCCAGATTGGCGCAAAAGAGATTCCGAAGCTACCTTCCATGAATGGTGGCGAAAAAAAAAACAACTACGATGTTCTTCGATGGAGCCTCCAAAGGCAACCCCGGGGCAGTAGGAGCTGGAGGGGTTATATACGCCCCAGACGGATCAAGAAGGGACAAATTCTGTTGGGGCATCGGGCAGAAAACCAACAACCAAGAAGAGATCCTAGGTCTCCTCAAAGCTTGTCAAATAGCCAGAGACAGAGGGGACAAAGAAATCCAATTTTTTTGGAGATTTAGAGATCTTAATAAAAAATTAAATACGGAAAATCTGTTCACCAATGAAAGCCTCAAAAAAAATCTGAGCAGATTGAAGAGAGTCCTGCTCGACTTCGACTCCTACAAATTCCTCCACATCATCAGAAACTTGAATAGTGAAGCAGATCTAATGGCGAACAAAGGCTGCACTCTTGGAAAAGGACAACTCCTCGTAAATGGTGATAGCTCATTCCAACTCTGCAACCCTTAAGGAAGTTGTTTTTGTAACAATAAATAGAAACAGATGCAATGTAATGATGGCAGCTGTGGCGTAAGTCCAAAATTTTTCTCCAAATAAATAAAATCATACCCGTTACAGTTAAAATAAAATAAAATTATTTAGTATAATCTTGAAGATTTTTATTCACCCAACGCTACTGAGTCATTACTTGCTTCTATCTATGTTGATGAGGTGAATTCTGAGAATAATTTAGCAAATATTGAGGAGACCATACCCCTCGATATTTCTATCAGAACAATCTTCTTTTTTAGGTTGAAATAAATGCTCATCAACAACCAGAAAGAAACGATATTAGTAAGATTGAGGTTGATTCACATTCAAACGCCCATTTCAATAGAATATTTTCATGGATATGTAGTAGTTCAAGTTCCACTTCCCAAACCCATCATCAAACCTAAGGAAAATATTGTCAGTAACAAGTACAAAAGTGGTATTGGATATGAAAAGGTGTCCCTTCATATTCTATATTACTCAAATCCCATCAAATTTTAGAGTTTTGGATTTATTCATGACAATTCACCTTCACATGTTCCAGATTCTACCAAACTCAATTTTTGATTAGGTTATCACCAAATTCATATGAAGGAGGTTAGCATCCCTAGAACATATTTTGACACTCATAAAGCCCACTCATTTGTAATCCACCATCTCATGAATCACATATTTAAACTCTTTCTATTTCATTTTGTACTTTTGGTTTTTGATGAAATCCTTATCTATGGTAAAAATTAATAGAATCATGCTACCCATGTGTATCATATCTTACAACTATTATCTCATCATTAATTCTTTCTCATTTTATTTGATGATGTATTTTTGTCTCAAAAGTATAATATTTGGGTCATAATGTCAACAAGGATGGTGTATAAGTCGGCCATATTGTTAGCAAGGATGGTTTATATATATAATTAAAAAAAATATATCTTTAGTTTGACTCATTAAGAATTTGAACATTGAAACACATAACTAACATGATACTTCATACCAAAACTATTGCGAGCAAAACTATTCCTTATGAACTATTAATAAAAATGAAATTAGAAGAAAATCATTTTTTAAATTATTTTAAACTATATAAATCTTATATTTTATTATTAGTAGTTTTTATTTAACCTTTCATTCACACTTGACTGCAACATTTCTCTCACCATCAAAATAGAATTAAATTCGTAATATCCATCATGTAAAGAAAATTAATTATTATACAAAACATTATCATAAAAGCAAAGCTAATTATTATACAAAACATTATCATGAATATGCATTTAAGTAGGCGTTGTTTTCACGTGCACGGAAGGAACCTCCCACAAATCTGTTGTTTTCAAAATGCATTCTTCCATTTCCTGGAAACCAATAGGGATAGCCTCATATACTATTATTGCTAATTTTATCCCTTATATATACTTTTCGATCATAAATTAGAATACGAGATGCCTTTATAGTAGTTTGTGTTGAATTGTTGCTTTAAATTCCACAAAGCCATAACCGAATTCCGCTCCTGGCTTATTCCTAACTTTATTGTCCAAAAATTCTTCATATCTTCCTCAATTGGGAAGGAACAATATTTGCAGGCATGTTTTTGATAAAAACGGAACAACCAATTCCTTCTACAATGTTTGGCTTCGATGAATCTTTGTTTTTCCCTTATGGATACTTTACGTCCTCGAATTAGAATAGGGAAGCCTGAAGTGCAGTTTGGATTGAAACTGCTTGTACAAATTCTACAAATCCAAAACAAGATCCACCTCCTTATATACTCCTAACTTAAATGTTTGAAGGCTTTATTGCCCCAAACTTATTCAACTCTTCCTCAACTTGGGCAGGAGGAATATTAACAAGCAAGTTTTCCATAAAAATAGAGAACCTGCTTCCCTCTATAGTGTTGTTAGCTGGCATACTATTGACCAGTGTGGAATTTGGTGAAGCAGATGATGAACATTTGGTGAAGAAGTTGATGAACATTGAGCAGAATTTAGGTCAGCCTTGGTTCTCACAAGAGGTGGTTTCTTAATTGCAACAATGGGCTGTGCTGCATTTATTTTAAGAATTGAATCATAGGACGGTTTGGGTTGTTCTTGAACTGCAACTGTAATTTATTGTCATTGACCATGAGTAGGAGGCCCTCCATTCTGAGCATATTGTCCTTGAACTGCAACTGTAGTTTCTTCTTGTTGAGCATGAGTAGGAGGAGGCCCTGCATTCTGAGCATGTTCTTCTTCAACTGCAACTGGAGTTTCCTGTTGAGCATGAGTAGGAGAAGGCCCTCAAATTTGAGCATGTTCTTCTTGAACTCCAACTAAAGTTTCTTATTGAGCATCGGTAGGAGGAGGCCCTCCATTCTGAGAATTTTCCTCTTGAACTACAACTTGATTTTCTTCTTGATCATGAGTAGGAGGAGGCCCTTCATTATGAGCATGTTCTTCTTGAACTGCGACTGGAGTTTCTTCTTGAGCATGAGTAGGAGTTTCTTCTTGAGCATGAGTAGGAGGCCCCCCATGGCTCTGAAAATGTTCAATTTTTTATTCCGAAACTTGTGGAAATTCGCTCTGCTACATATATTTTTTGTCAAACCCATCACTAATAGGAACAATCTCCTCCACCACTGTCATGGATTGCTCAATCACACCATTCTTAGCCACTAGTTGAAAGTTAACAACTGGCTTTGGCTCTGGCTCTAAGATTGGATTTGATTTGATTGAATCTTGGTTTTGTTGTTGTGATTCTTCATCCAAGTACCTAACCACATCACTTAATTCAAAGTATCCATTTTCCTTGTCCTGAGGATCCAGGAAAAAGAACTAAGTGAAGGTTCATGTTCCACTGTTCTTAAAGGTAATTGATCTAGTTACATAAATTACTACTACTTTGTAATAATACACCTGGGAATTAGCTACCTTGATCTCAACATTTAATGCACTCTAGTCCGTAGACGCTATCAAGTCATTGATAGCCTCCACTGTTGTTACTGAGAGAATTTGTCCATTGAGATTTGGGCGACCAACTATGCTAGAATCCTTATAAAATATGTATAGCTATTGAAGTGACAACAAGAGTTGCACCATTTAGTTGCAGAAAGTGGAAGAAGCATAGTAGATCCACATGATAGTGGAACACCCAAGATAAATGCCAAGAATACATTCCTATCGTTGTCGAGGGCCTTTCTTAAAAACATATACCATGTATTAGTTTATTGATTAATTGTTGTTATTAAATATGCCTTTTTATGCCCTCGGCCAAGTTATAGATATCTTCTTCAAAAGTGTTGTAATAAAGAATTTTTATTGTTGAGTCTTTAATTTATTTGCATGCACTGGATTGATGGACCATATTTGTTACGCACCTCCAAAGAGCTGGTGGAGTCCATGCATATTTTTTTGAGGGTAGCCCACCAGGTTGAAGGAATGTGAAGGGGTTGAAGGTCGTAAGTGCCACACATCATAGATTCATATCTATCTATAGGCCGGTATTGAGGGTTAAATGGTGAAGTTATATATAGAGATCGAATCCTCAGGGAAGGGTTGAGCCGACATCACCATCCTCTTTGTCTAAATAAAGGAGGGCCATAGAAGTGAAAAAAAAAGAAAGCGAAAAACTGGAGCACAGATTTCTCTTCTCAATATTAAAAAATAGTTAAATATATTAAATTGTAAACCTAAATAATAAATGACTCGAGTAGAACTAGACTAAACTGAAGTAAAATTAAACTCTCTATGACACCTAGCATACAAGAGAATTAAATGTAATGACACTTAAAAGACAATGAGATTAGCATCTCAACATCCTCTCCTAATCTCAACTATTACAAGTGGAGACACTAACAATGCCTAATTTATCTCTTTGAAGTTCAAATACATTATTTTCCAATGTCTTTGTGAAATATATGCAAGATGATGTTTGGAACCATAAAAATAAAGTATTATGTCCCCATTATTTACAAGTTCACGAATGAAATGAAAATGCGTGTCAATGTGATTTATCTTTTTGTGAAAAACATGAGTTTTTGATAAATAAATTGTTGCATTGTTATCACAGTAAATTGGAGTTCTCTCATTCTCAATATTTGAAATATCTTTCAATAATATTCTCAACCACAGTACTTGAAAATCTACATAATTTTCGGCTACATATTCTCCCTCTTCAGAATATATTGAAACGATTGACTCTTTCTTGGATGCCCATGAAATCAGATTAGTTCGAGGATGAAAAACATGCCTTGAGGTACCTTTGCGATCATCTAAAATCCCTGCATAATCGTTGTCTTTATAACCAAAAAGTGAAAATTTTTCTGAATGTGTGTAAAACAAACCATAGTATATGGTCCCTGTAATATAACATAAGATTCTTTTTGAAACCTTCCAATGAGCAAAACTTAAGATTATTTTTGAAACCTTCCAAGGAGCAATCATTGGTGTCTGCATAAACATGGAGAAAAAACTTTCTGCAAACATAATATTAGGTCTAGTTCCAGTGAGATACAACAAACTACCAACTAGACTTTTATACAATGTCGGATCAATAGGTGGTGCTACATCTTCTCTGCTAACTTTGGTACCTTGAGTAATTGGTGTATCAACTGATTTTCAATTGGTCATTTTGAAATTTTTTGACGATGTCAGTGGCATATTTTTTTTGTCCAAAAATAATGGCATTAGAAGATTGGTGAATTTCAATGCCTAAGAAATATTTCATGATTCCTATTTATATATTTCTCTGATGCTTCTTATTTTTTGTCCCTCTTCTAAAGATTTTTTATCATTGGCTAAATCACTGGTCGATGATGTACCATTTTTAGACTGGTCTTGTTGTTCTTGAACCTACAATATTGGTGACAATGGTGGATAAAAATATTGT
Source organism: Pinus albicaulis (assembly GCA_034641835.2). Classification (NCBI taxonomy): domain Eukaryota; kingdom Viridiplantae; phylum Streptophyta; class Pinopsida; order Pinales; family Pinaceae; genus Pinus; species Pinus albicaulis. The sequence continues at coordinate 922,299,084 of CM076574.1, read as the reverse complement.
TTGAAATTTCATCAACATGATCAAACCGACATTTATTTTCAAAAAATTTGACATCTCTTCTTAAAATAAACTTTTTAGTAACTGGCTTATAAAGTATGTAGGACTTTGATTGCTCACTATAGCATACGAATATGCATTTTTCACTGCTATTATCAAGCTTTTTTCTTAGTTCCTCAGGAACATTTGAAAAAACTAATGATCCTAAAATTATAATATGTGATACATTTACCTTGTTACCATCCCATGCTTCTTGAGGTAATGTATCTTGTAGAATAGATGTTAGTAGTCTGTTGATATCATACACTATTGCCGACACTTCTTCGGCCCAATAGTTATTTGACAGCTTCTTCTCACGTAGCATACATCTCGCCATGTTCATGATCAACTGAATTTTTCTTTTTGCTACTCCATTCTGCTGTGGAGTATATCTTGTAGTGTTCTCCATTATGATTCCTTCTTGTTGAAAAAATGATTTGAATTCATTGATGATGTACTCTCCTCCTATGTCTAATCTGAGTAATTTCAAGAGGTTTTCACTCTGATTTTCTTCTTATGCTTTGAACTATTTAACTCTGGAGAAGGTATCTGATGTATTTTTAAAAAAATACACCCATATCTTGCTGCTATAAGCATCTACAAATGTCAGAAAATAGAAACTTTCACCAATGGAATGTTTCTGCATTGAGCCACATATATCACAATTACAGTCTTTTTCACTCATAGAAGGAAGTCCAATGACTATAGAATTCTTTTGAAGCAGAATAAGACTCTTGATCGGTATGTGGCCATACCTCTAATGCCATAGCTGAGTCTCATATATTCTTGATACATTTTGGACTAATTACTATGAGGTATTTCAATTTCTAAGAGTCAATGGAAACATCTTATTCTTGGGGTTAAAATGTGAAGTTGGGTTACACCTTTTGCCCTTTCTTGAGAAAAAACTTTCATTTTTTTCAGTTCTTCAACTTTCTGCAAGCTAAAACAATTTTTTTGTTTAGAATTTCATTTTGCGATAAAAATAAAAGTTGTCAGAAATTTTGTTAGCTTTCTATTACTTATTTTTTTGAATTCTTTTATACACATTTGTTATGTCAACTTTGCGTTTCTTTGAGTGTGTGTTTTTTAACAATCAACGGATTCATAAGAAGTCATGTTAATATGCAATGTTGTATTTTTTGAAAATTTGTGTTTTTGAGAAAAAAAATGTGTTACAACAATCTAGACAGAGTCTACTTGGGTCTTGTCATATTTACAAAGCCAATGGATGCATATCATAATTACTAGAATTTTTTCAACTGATCCAATATGAAAAATTGCATATTTTGAATATGTTTCATGACGCAAGAAATTTCTTAACATATAAGTTATAAACTAAAAATCTAAAAGCTACCCATTAGAGAAAACGGACCAGTGTAATGTACGATAATTTTTTCAATTTTTTTTACAATGTATTTTGGAAGATACAAAATTTTGATTTCACTGAATCATAATGACCTTCAGAAATTGTTTGCATCCGTTTTATTACAAAATTAATTAAAATTAGTAGATATTTATGAAATTCCATGAAAGTTATATTTCCTGAAAGTAGATTTAATTCTGAAAATTCTTGTCTTGGTTCCGACACTTAATTCATAATGTTCCATGGAGTTTAGTCAGTCAAAAGTTGTAGAAAAGTATTCAGGGCTTGGCTCTGCGTAACTGGTGACGCGTTAGTTCGGCCGAACTCTTAAACAAAGTTCAACCAAACTGTTTTTTGTGTCGACAGCACGTTAAATCAAATGACAAAGTAGTTCGGCCGAACTATTTATTAAAAGTTCGGCCAAAATTTTAATTAACTTTCCATCGGTCAGAAAGTATCGCCGAGCCCCTCCAAAAAAACATTTCGCGGCAATATAAATTGTGGCGAAACCATTCATTATTTTCACATATTTTCGCACTTTTGGTCTGATTTTACAAAAGATTTGATCTGATTTTGCAAAGAATTGTTTTGGGTTTAAGGAGTTTTCCTGGAAGTACATTCAAAGGACTTCAAAGGAATTTTATTTGAGACATATTATTTTCGTACATTTGATCTAATTTTGCGAGGAATTTTTTTGGGTTTAAAGAATTTTCTTGGAGGTACATTCAAAAGAAATTTCTTGGAGGAATGTGATATAGTTTTTTGGGCTTTTTTTTTAAGTATAGATATGGGATTAATTTCAAAAGGACATTTTTTGGTTTTGGGTTGAAGTAAATCTTCTATAATGATTTTTTAAAATGAGTTTTTGTGTAACTTTTTAAATGAAATTTTTTTTTAGGACTTGGAAGGAAATATTTTGAACTTCGTTTCATTTTTATAACACATTTTTTTCTTGAATTTTTTAAAGTAAGTGTTTTGGATTGGAGTATGTATTTTTTACAAAAAATTCAAAATGATTTTTTTTTAAATTAAATCTTTTGTGATGCTTTTTTTAATTGAGTTTGTGTCTAAATTTTTGAAGGAAATTTTTTGAACTTCATACTCTATTATCATGAGAAATCGAAGAAATTGTACTAGAAAATATGATCGAAAAAGAGACCTTGAGGAACGTACAGAAGAGACGAGACATTCTCGCAAAAGAAAGATAGAAGCACTCTCAAATATTGAAGGGAAAATCAACCTCAACTAGAAGTTGAAACAAGTATGTAAATGTAAATATTATGATTTTGATATATTTAAAATTTTCCTAGTGTAAAATGTGAAGCTTAATTTTTATTTGATGAACTAATTTCAAAAATATTTTTCAATGTAAACAGAGAGAGATATTCCTCAAAACATTGATGATGAGATACAAAATTTTGAAAGAGAAAGTGAAAGAGATATTGAACCAATGATTGAAGATGGTGAAAATGATGAAAGAAATTCAAGTGAAGAAATTGAATCACAAGGTATATATATATATGTGTGTGTGTGTGTGTGTGTGTGTGTGTGTTAAACACATGCACGTATTATTGAAATTATACATATATTTATTAATTTAGTTATTTATTGAATATGTAAACTTATTATGTTCTATTCATTCGAATATGTAAAGATGAAATCAATGTCGATGATAAGATGTCAGAAAATGTTGACACTCACACATATGGAGATAAAAAAGCTGACCATTATATACGATATCATGTTAGCCGCATTTTTTAGAAGTATTTCATAAAGGAAAATGTGACAGTTCAAGCCCAAATGTTGAAAGATTTCCTATCATTAAGGAAATTAAAAGAAGCTACGACTTTATTGGGTATTCGAAAATCAACCAAAGATAAAAGAAATGAAGGAAAATGTGATACAAAAAATAAATAGTGCTATAAATTTAATGAAAAGATCTAGACAGAAAAATGTTTTAGTTGTTCGTAGAGCAATACATATGGCAGTGGTTTCATTAAGTACTAAAGAGAATCGCTTGGCAAAATCTATGGCACGAACATTACGAACCTCGCGAAAAAAATTGCACAAACATCGAAAATGTTGGTTGCAAATAGATGTAAATGATGAAATTTCTTGTTGGAGAGCTATTTGTAGGCAACTATATAAATATAGACTTCGAGAAAATGTTAAAAAAATAATATATGAATATTGGAAGAAAAATTCGCGTTTTTCGCCAACTACAAGGCATGTGATGCAAAAAAGAATAGCACAAAATCAGTACGAAGAACATGAAAAACATTTCTTGGAAACCACTCAGATAGAGTTGTTCAACAAGTTCAAAGAAGAGAATTGTGAAATTCATGTTTCAATCAGTGCTTTTGTTCAACAAAAACCATGGTATGTAAAACCTGTCGGCATACGCAACACTTGTTGTTGCTGTTATCATGTGGAATTTGAGTTATATTATGACACATTCCTTGATTTTGGTAGAACATTTTGGAACGATTCACCTCCTCCTTCCACTATCCGTGATTTTACAGAAAGCTACACATTTGTTCCACAAAAAGAAATTCAGAGTGAATACTATCATTCTGACCAAATCTCCATGCTCGTCCATATTCTATATAGACATGCTGAACAAAAAGTAAATCATATAGAAAGCACCAGTGAAAATTGACATATTATTAAAGAATATCACTTTTATATTAGTGACGATCGTACACATGATACATATTTTGTACAATGTTGTTTTGGAAAAAATTATGATTCCTTGAAAAATCGTGGAATAACATTCAATGAATATTGGATATGGTCAGACGAATGCGCAGGACAATTCAAATCTGCACGATCATTCTTTTGGTTGTGTTATCTTCATAAGAAAACCTGCATTGAACATTGTTGGAATTTCTTTGAGACTAGCCATGGAAAAGAAGAACATGACGGTGCAGGGGCATGCATAAAATGAGCACTTAGAAGAAATCAAATGAACCACTCTGCAAGCCGACTTGTGGACGCGAAAGAAGTTGTTCAATGGTGTATCGCTGCTCTAAGCCATGAGACTAACTGATCAAGGGAAGTGCAAAGGTACATTCAATTTAATTTTTATTGAATATCTAATTAAATAAATAGTATACATTTATCACAATGATTATCTTTGATTGTATTTTGATATCATATTTACATTCTTCTTTAAATTTTCCATATAAAGGTTTTTTTGGCATATTGGGATCGAAGACATAGATAGATCAATTGGAAATAACATTCAAACAATAAAAGGGAATAAAAAATTGCATTCAATTAAAACAAAGTCGTCCAGAAATGTATTTGCATTGGATATTAGAAAATATTCTTGTTTTTGTTTTGTTTTCATAGACAACACAAAATCCAATGATGTTTGTGAAAACAAAATGTATGCAAAATATTGGAAACATACAGAGCTAAATACAAAGGGCAAAATGTCCATTGCAATGTTTGAAGAAATGAAATAAGAGGAGACTACAATATCATCCGATGGTGATTGAGTTTCTGATCATGTTAGAGAAGGTGACATTTGAATTGCTTTCTAATGATAAAGATCTAGAAATAAATTTGAATATATGTATAATTTTATCAAGTTTGTTTTATTGTACATGAGTTGTTTTTTCTATAATTGCACCTACTAACAATGATGAAAATGTGAAGTATTATTTGATGCGTTGAACTGAATGAAAAATGAAAGTATTAGAAGACTATAATGATCACGGATTTCCATATGAAAGAGGATCTATTATACTGAAAGGTTATTTTTTCAGAAAAACTAATCAAAGTGGGAATTTTGTTTACTTTGAAGGCTATGAACCTGATTTCATAAGTTGTCAATATAGTCACTTTTTGTGTGCAGCACGCATAAATTTTATCAAGGTTCAATCAAAGAAAAAAATGAATATTAAGAAATGGAAAATGTCAAAATCCGATCATGAACAGATTATTGAAGATGGCATTCCATTGGATTTTTTTTTATTTAACTACCCAACAATTTATTCTCTTTGGATTATATGTTCTAGAACTTCCAATAATCAATTAAAAATTGAGGTGCCTTGTTATGTTATCTATGCATGTGTTTTCACATGTACAAATTGTTTTGGTACATGCACACTCTAGTATCAACTGAAAGTAGCTTTTTTATACATGCATTGATGAAAAACGTTGCATACATATTGGATATATATGTATATGTTCTAGAATGCAATTAACTGTTCAATTAGTTTTACTATGTGCATTGATGAAAAGTGTTTCATGTACTCAATATATATGCTCTAGAATTCAATTAACTGAAAGTAGTTTTTCTATGCGCATTGATGAAAAATGTTGCATGTACTAGATATATACACAAACTCAATGCACGCAGTTTTTCTTGTGGGATTTTTTGGTAAAATATATCCACAATGTAAATAAATTATCTGTAGTATAATTTTGTATGAAGATTCCTTTCAGACAAGAGACTCGGAGCACTTCTTCGACTTTTGGTGGGATTTGGCCCACATCTCTATTCATGATTGAAAATATAGTACAAAATTTGTCTGTCCAATGGTTGAATATGTTCTATGTGCATTAATGAAAAATTTACATACTACATACTATTGCTTGAGTGAAAAAAAATTTAAAAACTTACCAAATGTACTTCAACCATGTCTAAAAATTGAATTTTAAAAACTTTTCGATTATATCAAAACAAATTACTTCACATGTCATGCCAATTATAGTTCAACTATCGAATAAAAACATTAACCATTTAACATTATATCACATGCCAAATGTAGATTAAAATTTTTGATTATATCACAACATTACTTCAAAACTTTGTTTTAAAAACTTTTTGATTATATCAAAACATTACTTCACATTATTAATGTACTTCAACCATCCAAAACTTTGGTTTTAAAAACTTTTTGATTATATCACAACATTACTTGACATGCCATCCAATTTCAGTTCAACTATCCATTTGAAAACATTTAACATTATATCACATGTGCCAAATTTAGATTGAAACCATCCAGAACTTAAGTTTTAAAAACTTTTTGATTATATATCGTGTAACATTACTTCACATGCCATGCCAATTATAGTTCAACTATCCAATAAAAACATTTAACATTATATCACATGTGCCAAATGTAGATTGAAACCATCCAAAACTTAAGTTTTAAAAACTTTTTGATTATATATCGTGCAACATTACTTCACATGCCATGCCAATTATATTTCAACTATCCAATAAAAACATTTAACATTATATCACATGCCAAATGTAGATTGAAACCATCTAAAATTATAGATCACAACATTACTTCACATGCCATGCCAATTATAGTTCAACTATCCAATAAAAACATTAAACATTTAACATTAAATATCACATGCCAAATGTAGATTGATGACGCAGGCAGGGCCTGCAATACCCATGATCTTTAACATTTCGTGCATATAAGAATGCATCCCAGTATTTACCCAAATCAAAAACTTCATTCATTGGCCAATTCACACTTTCCCATTTCAACCTGCGGAAGCTTTCCAATATATGTTTAAAATCATTCAATACCATCTCATATATTATCAATCTCGATCCACTCACCTTCAAGTAATTTCATTACTTTTGAAACCTTCAAACAATATTCAAATGCTTCTTTAATGCATATCAATGCCATTTTTCACATGGGCTTACACACATCATCCCAAACTTCAATCTGCATTTCCAATTCAAGCTTACACACTTTCATACCAAATAAACATTATTCAAACCAAATATTGTACATGCACCTTCAAGATCAGATTTAAAGATCAATCAAACAAATGCGCCCATGTTTATTTCAAACTTGACATTAATTGACTAAGTCTGACACACAAACATCACCATTTTAATGATATTTGGGCATGCACAAGACTATGTAACTTCAAACTTTCAGCATAGTCAACCAAATATCAATTATATATATAGAAGTGCGCCCTTCCAATTCCGCTTACCAAACTTATGGCTGTTTGTATAAACATTTTTCTTAATGACAACAATCTGCTCTTCAATTACATACCTTCCACAGCGCTTTCACTGCAATGAACTGATTTCAACGCAGTCTCATACATCTTCAATAATTTCATTTGAATTAGAAACGATGCTGGCTCATACGGTTTTAATTAGAGAAAATATCAGCGCTTTCAATTCAAAGTCTGCACTAAATCGACAATCTGATCATTTAACTTACCCCCACAATGAATAATCTGGTCTACGCAACCTTTACTACTTATGCATCTGGTTTTCAACGTTCCACCTGCAACTTCTACATCGCATTTAACGTTTTCTTCAGCAAATCATTTAAATAACATCGCCCACAGGAATTGCATCAACATGCTTACCTTTACAAATACTCCGGCAAACTGCGTCTTCAACACTTCTGTCCACGCTGTCAATTCAGATTTATTTCATCAAACTTTTATCAATTCTGGATCGTACCTTCAATTGCTGGATCACACCTTCTGGCATGCCTTTTCTGTATTATCAAAACATTGTTTCTTCTCCAGCAGAACTCTGAGAATCGATTGCAAATGAACCAATCCACTCTTCAGCGTCCATAAAAACCGTTCCATTGCTTCAATTAACTTCTCCACTACGCTTTTGACATGTGATCCAATTCTCATCATGCAACCAAACAACGTGTGAACGCATTTAACACAATCATTATTAATGGCAATGGCTTATCGAAGGCATCATTCACAAATTCATACAGCAAACACCAATTTAACACTACAGCAAATGCTAAATCGATCTTGATATACATCGATCTTTCCATAGCAACAATTTTTCGCGCCTTCAACTGCATTCAACGTCTTATATTATTCAATCAACAGTGCCATTCATGATTCAATTGCTATTGAACCCAATTTATTTGACTTCGACCCTAACCAGCATCTCTTAACACGTATTTTCTTTAATCCTTCAATTCTATGTATTTAACCAACCATTATTTTAAATGTTACTTATGGGACATCGATTTACTTGCGCTGTGTATATTATATCATCAGAGAGCCAAGTGTGAAATCGAACATCGATTCACCGAATTTTATAAACCCAACTTCAGAAACTACAACAGCTTCCAATTAATTGCCATTCCAACATGCTTATATAAGAGTGTTCACAATAAACAGATGAACCATCATCATTTTATATCATTCCACGCCTTTGATTCATAAATACATCCAATACAAGTGTGCATCACTCAACAAAACAATTTCAAAAATCAACACCCAATTTCTCAAAACCACACTTATCATATTAATAAACAAATACTTACAAACTTTCTTCGTGGCCAGATATTCAACAGTCGTGGCCCTCACAATTTTCTGAAGGCTTACAGCCTTGTTGTTCAAGCCTACTCTCAATCTCACACTTTCTCACAATCTCAATGTATTTTTCTCTCAAAAACCCCCTCCTATTTATACAATTTTTAAAAATGAACTAATTAAATGCTCAATCCCATTAATATCTCAACACCACTAGAATATCTCAACAAACCCTATTATCTAGAATCTTATCCCTAAAACTTAGAAACTAATTCCAACTTAGGTTCCCTCATTAATTCTAAATAATCTAGAAACTAATTTCTCTCACATTTAAAATTTCTCACAAATAATTAATTAATCACTCAAAATAATATTAATATTCAATATTTCTTCAAAACATGAAACCCCTAGCTTAGATAAAATACAAGGTGTTTTTCGGAGCTAATGCTCCTGCATCAATTGAAACCATCCAAAACTTAACTTTTAATTTAACAAAAAAATATAAATCACAACATTACTTCACATGCCAAATGTACTTCAAGCATCCAAAACTTAAATTTTAAAAACAAAACAAATTATAACACATCATTACATAACATGCCAAATGTAGTTCAGAAGCAAAACAAGACTTAAATTTTAAAACAAAACAAATTATAACACACCATTACATAACATGCCAAATGTAGTTCATAAGAAAAAAATTAATTTATAGATGACAACATTACTAGTAGTTAAATTATCCAAAACTTAACTTTTTGGAACAAAACAAATTATTTTAACATTGTAATAAAATATGTCCAAAAATTGTAGAGCTCACAAGTATCAAGGATCAAGTTATATATATATGACAGTGCATCTAGATAATATATAAAAAAGTAAATTTAAGACTATAAATCTTGAAATCAAATCTACAAATCATGTCCATCAAATAGAGATGGATGTAGCATCTTTCCTATCAAGGTCTCAATCCGCGCACTATCATGCCAAGCATGGGAAACCTGTACACAATGCACATGTACAAACGTTAAAATTTGATGTTTTAAAAATGAGTGAGAATATATATAGAGCTTCATGTAAAAAAATATATATAAAAGAAAATCATGCAATACCTCATGAGGTGCCCTCTCCATTTGTTCACCTGCTACAAGTTCCCCCCCACGGGAACATCTGCAACGGTAAACTGTACAATATACATGTACACACACACACACACACACACACACACACACACATATATATTTATTTATATATTAAAAAATTTTAGATGAAAATGCACGTGTACATATATAAACTTATTTTCAATAATATTAAAAAAAAATTTAGGCAACTTGTTCCAATGGTTGAAATGGTGTGGATGTTCCTATCTCCATCACTAGAGTCTGTGGATTAAATAAATCTTCTATAGGAACCTAAAATTCAAAATTTTATAAGTATAAAATAACTCAAGATCAAGATCTCAATTTATAATAAAACTTAAATAATAGACAATTTATAAATTATAACTAAATTAAACACACACACACACGCACATATTTATTTAAAAGTGACAAATTGAATATTTCTGCAAGTGAATTTGGGACATCTCCTAAGAAAGGCTGCAAATGAAAATCTCCAACATAAAATTCAAAAACTTTTAAATAACTCAAGATATAGATATATATATATCTAAATTTTTAATGGAACTTTTTGAGGTGGAATATACATATATAACTTAAAAATAAATTTTAAAAGTGAAAATTTGTCCATACTTGTTATGGATGTGGCACATCTCCTAGGGAAGTAGAAGGTACATCTCCCAAGGAAGAAGAAGGTACTGCCATCCCAAAAACATCGAACGGAATCAGAATCTGTTAAAATATTTTATCATTATATATACATACATGTACATGTGTGCACAATTATTTATTTTAAAAATATCACTTAAAAAACACTAACATTTCCCAACATATCTTGATGGTGAGACCCATCTGCATTGTTTGAACCAGAGGTCCCGAACGTGATATTAAATTTTTCGTTATTCATCATGCGTGGCAACTGCAAATGGTGTTTTAACATATAATGATACATTTTTGTTAGATTAATGTCTATACAAATAAATGTATACATCTACATAAACATGTATTTATTACAAATTGTACACATGTATGTGTTAAAATAATTGAACCCTAAGGTCATTAACACAGATCATTCCTATGCCCTCTTTCTCAAGAAGAATTAGGTCTTTAAAACCATTGTAACAATTCTTTGCATATATTTGAATATCTTCAACATTCATGTTGTCAATCTCTTCATCTGTACAATACAAAAAATTGGCACGTGCATTTTCATATGCTCTTTGTCAATTTAGACAATAATCGACTCCACCCAATCCGCTGTAAACATTATCGATCATGACATCCCTTGCTTCTCGAATTATTTGAGAAGTCGCATCCATCTCTGATCACATAGTTTCGACCTGAAAAGTTCGACTCACCAATGACGGCTCAGGGTGAAGCAACTCCACATCTCGCTTAGCTCCCTTACGGTTATACAATCTACCTTTCCCCAGACCAAAAAATTCTGACAAAAGGTCATTATAGTTGGGTTTCATTTTAAAAAAAAAAATCTGCATAAAATAATTGTGCAAAATAAACATGAACCTCGTCTTTCCATGGGAGCCTTCCATAGGCTGCAAGGTGCCTATCATGCAAATAGTGAGCTATATCTGGGTGCTTGAAATATTGCACCTTCAACATTTTTCTTTTTGGCCTTTCCTTGAAATTAAACATTGACTTCGCCATAGCTTCTGTAACTCTTTGTTCTACATCCTCCCATTTATCGAGACCCAATACTGTTTCCTTTCTCTTTCTCATCACTTCTACAAATGTATCATTCATTGGTCCAAGATTTTTGTACATATTTACTATTTTGGACAATGAATGTGTAACTATTTTAAGGCTTTGTTGACTCTCAGCAGGTAGAGTCAAAGCCACGAGATGTTTCCGTAATTTTGCATGAAGTTGTTCACACCTTTGTAAGGTGCATTGTGCCATGTTTCTTTCCCATGGTATATCAGAAATATCGGCCGGATAAGTTGTGGTGGGTAGACAACCTTCTTCTTGAATGTAGCATTCTGCCTTGCCTCTATTTTGACCAATATTTGGAACATTTTTAGCCTCTGCATCAATATATATAAAATTTTGTATATTAGAAAAAATATATGTAAACAAATTTGTACAAATTCAATGAAAAAATTATTGAAATTTATGGCAACCTCGACATGGTTGGTTAGTATCTTCTCCACCCTCAAACTGTTGAGACCCAGAACAACCCTACTAAGAACTAGATCCAGAACGTCGCTGCTGAGAACCAGCACCACTAGCCATTGATTGGCCTCTAGGAGAATAAATATCACCTCCTTCACGCAACCTGCTACCACTTATTGATGGTCCTCTAAGGGGATTTAAACCACCACCAACCTCTCAAGAGGAGAGAGAATCTTCATAAACAAATACAAATTTATAATCAATTGAAAAATAAATTCATGTACATATAAATACATATGTAAATATTCATTGATTAAATTGCGTTCAAACCATACCACGACTGGGTGAACCCTGGGCATCCATGGTTGGAGTAGAGACCCTTCTATTCTTATTAGCTCCTAAAAAATAAAAAATGAAACTTATTTTAACAACTAATTTAACTCACAAATTTGATAAAAAATCAATTCCATATGTACACACATGTATGGAGATTTAAAATTATATTTAAATTTACCATGAACAACTCTCGATCCCGATCCCTAATCCTCCCCTGTCGTAGAGATATGGGACTCTACTGATTTTCGTCATTCATCCTCCACGATATATATATCCACGGTGGACATTTACAATTAATTTTTTAAATCACTAATTTAAATTAAATTCAAGATAAAGTTCGGAAAATTAATGTTTAATTTAAAGTGTAAACAAATTATGTTGATGAGTAAATTTTGAAGGAGAGCATCTCAACACTAATTCATCTTTAAGAGACGAATCTTGAATTTTTGAAGAAGAGTGTCTTAAAACTAATTGGACAACTTTGATAGTATATTAATTTTCCTTTGGACGACTTTTCTAGTCGCAATATTGGAAAGCACATATGTAATAACTGCATTCCCTGGATTGGGATAGCAAGAAAATTCTATGTATAATTTCCATTTTTCAACCATATTTAATGGTTTTCTTATCCCTAATAAAACAAATTCAATAAAAATATATATATTATTTATTGAAATTTATTGCAAATGCATGGGAGAAATGAAAAATTTATATTTAGATCTATTCCAGAGATTGACTGTAGGGGCCTTTACTAGATATGTCTCTTTTCTTAAAAGATGAGATCCAGAGGCTACCTGGCCCTTTACAGACTCTGCCTATAGAACTACCATGGATATGAAAATGAAAAACTTCTAATTAGATACATATTATAAAGATTGAATGTAGGGGCATTTACTAGATTAGGTTTCAAAAACCTATATGTTCATATCAAATCACTTTTGGTTTCAATGGGAAAATTTTATGGCTAATTTGTGTTTTACATGTTGAATATAAAAGGTTTTTTCTCTCTCATTGTTTGAGACAATGGATATGAAAATGAAAAACTATATACTTGGTTAAAACCTATGTTTTGTATAAAATTATTTTTTGTTTCTAGATACTATATTCATGTTGACCGTAGGGGCATTTAGATCTATTCCAGAGATTGATTGTAGGGGCATTTACTAGATATGTCATATTTCATAAAAGATGAGATCCAGAGGCTACCTGGCCCTTTACAGACTCTGCCTATAGAACTACCAAGGATATGAAAATGAAAAAATTCTAATTCTAGATCTATTCTAAAGATTGAATGTAGTGGCATTTACTAGATTAGGTTAAAACCTATATGTTTTGTATCAAATCATTTTTGGTTTCAATGGAAAAATTTTATGGCTAATTTGTGTTTTACATGTTGAATATAAAAGGTTTTTTCTCTTTCATTGTTTGATACCATGGATATGAAAATGTTAAAAACTATATACTTGATTAAAAGCTCTGTTTTATATCAAATTAATTTTTGTTTCTAAATACTATATACATGTTGACTGTAGGGGCATTTACTAGATATGTCACCTTTCATAAAAGATGAGATCCAGAGGCTACCTGGCCCTTTACAGACTTTGCCTATAGATATACCATGGATATGAAAATAAAAAACTTCTAATTAGATCTATTCTAAATATTGAATGTAGGGGCATTTAGTAGATTAGGTTTTAAAACCTATATGTTTTGTATCAAATGACTTTTGGTTTCAATGGGAAACTTTTATGGCTATTTTTTTTTTTACATGTTGAATATAAAAGGTTTTTTCTCTCTCATTGTTTGAGACCATGGATATGAAAATAAAAAACTATATAATTGGTTAAAACCTATGTTTTGTATTAAATTACTTTTTTTTTTATAAATAATTTATATACATGTTGAATATAAAAGGTTGTTTTCTCTCTCATTGTTTGAGACCATAGATATGAAAATGAAAAGCTTCTATTTAGATCTATTCCCTAGAGCTATGGATAATTTGTGTTTCACATACATTAACTCTTAGGTTAAAACCTATGTTAAAACCTATGTTTTGTATCAAACCACTTATGGTTTCAATGGGAAACTTCTATGGCTAGTTCAAGTGTTTTACATGTTGAATATAAAAGGTTTTTTTCTCTTTCATTGTTTGAGACCATGGATATGAGAATGAAAAACTTCTACTTAGATCTATTCTAGAGATATGGCTAATTTGTGTTTTACATGTACATTGAATATAAAATGTTTTTTCTCTCATTGTTTGAGTCCATGGCCACTATGAAAATGAAAAACTTCTAGATATTTAAAACTATTCAAGAGATTGATTGAATTGTAGGGGCATTTACTCTTAGGTTATTTAAACCTATGTTTTGTATCAAATCACTTATGGTTTCAATGGGAAACTTTTATGGCGAATTCTTCGGTGTTTTACATGTTGAATATAAAAGGTTTTTTCTCTCTTATTGTTTGAGACCATGGATATGAAAATGAAAACCTTCTATTTAGATCTATTATAGAGATATGGATAATTTGTGTTTTACATACATTGAATATAAAATGTTTTTTTCTCTCATTGTTTGAGACCATGGATATGAAAATGAAAAACTTCTAGATGTTTAAAACTATTCGAGAGATTGATTTACTTGTAGGGGCATTTACTCTTAGGCTAAAACCTATGTTTTGTATCAAGTCACATGTGGTTTCAATGGGAAAATTTTATGGCTAATTTTTGTTTTACATGTTGAATATAAAAGGTTTTTTTCTCTCTCATTGTTTGAGACCATGGATATGAAAATGAAAAACTTATATTTAGATCTATTCTCGAGATATGGCTAATTTGTGTTTTACATGTACATTGAATATAAAAGGTTTTTTCTCTCATTGTTTGAGAGTATGGATATGAAAATGAAAAACTTCTAGATATTTAAAAATATTCGAGAGATTGATTGACTCGTAGGGGCATTTACTCTTAGGTTAAAACCTATGTTTTGTATCAAATCACTTGTGGTTTCAATGGGACACTTTTATGGCTAATTTTTGTTTTACATGTTGAATATAAAAGGTTTTTTTCTCTCTCATTGTTTCAGACCATGGATATATGGCTAATTCTCGAGTGTTTTACATGTTGAATATAAAAAACTTTTTTTCTCTCATTGTTTGAGACCATGGATATGAAAATGAAAAACTTCTATTTAGATCTATTCTAGAGATATGGCCAATTTGTGATTTACATACATTGAATATAAAAGGTTTTTTCTCTCATTGTTTGAGACCATGGATATGAAAATGAAAAAATTCTAGATATTTAGAACTATTCGAGAGATTGATTGACTTGTAGGGGAATTTACTCTTAGGTTAAAACCTATGTTTTGTATCAAATCACTTGTGGTTTAAATGGGAAACTTGTATGGCTAATTTGTGTTTTACATGTTGAATATAAAAGGTTTTTTTCACTCTCACTGTTTGAGACCATGGATATGAAAATGAAAAAATTTTATTTAGATCTATTCTAGAGATATGGCTAATTTGTGTTTTACATGTACATTGAATATAAAATGTTTTTTCTCTCATTGTTTGAGCCCATGGCTATGAAAATGAAAAACTTCTACATATTTAAACCTACTCAAGAGAGTGATTGACTTGTAGGGGCATTTACTCTTCTAGGTTATTTAAACCTATGTTTTGTATCAAATCACTTATGGTTTCAATGGGAAACTTTTATGGCTAATTATTGAGTGTTTTACATGTTGAATATAAAAGGTTTTTTTCTCTCTCATTGTTTGGGCCTGTGGATATGAAAATGAAAAACTTCTATTTAGGTCTATTCTAGAGATATGGCTAATTTGTGTTTTACATACATTGAATATAAGAGGTTTTTTCTCTCATTGTTTGAGACCATGGATATGAAAATGAAAAACTCCTAGATATTTAAAACTATTCGAGAGATTGATTGACTTGTAGGGGCATTTACTCTTAGGTTAAAACCTATTTTTTGTATCAAATCACTTTTGGTTTCAATGGGAAACTTTTATGACTAATTTGTGTTTTACATGTTGAATATAAAAGGTTTTTTTCTCTCTCATTGTTTGAGACCATGGATATGAAAATGAAAAACTTCTATTTAGATCTATTCTAGAGATATGGCTAATTTGTGTTTTACATGTACATTGAATATAAAAGGTTTTTTCTCTCATTTTTTGAGACCATGGATATGAAAATGAAAAACTCCTAGATATTTAAAACTATTCGAGATTGATTGACTTGTAGGGGCATTTACTCTTCTAGGTTATTTAAACCTATGTTTTGTATCAAATCACTTGTGGTTTCAATGGGAAACTTTTATGGCTAATTCTCGAGTGTTTTACATGTTGAATATAAAAGGTTTTTTTCTCTCTCATTGTTTGAGACCATGGATATTAAAATGAAAAACTTCTATTTAGATCTATTCTAGAGATATGGCTAATTTGTGTTTTACATACATTGAATATAAAAGGTTTTTTCTCTCATTGTTTGAGACCATGGATATGAAAATGAAAAAATTCTAGATATTTAAAACTATTCGAGAGATTGATTGACTTGTAGGGGCATTTACTCTTAGGCTAAAACCTATGTTTTGTATCAAATCACTTGTGGTTTCAATGGGAAACTTTTATGGCTAATTTTTGTTTTACATGTTGAATACAAAAGGTTTTTTTCTCTCTCGTTGTTTGAGACCATGGATATGAAAGTGAAAAACTTCTATTTAGATCTATTCTAGAGATATGGCTAATTTTTGTTTTCCATACATTGAATATAAAAGGTTTTTTCTCTCATTGTTTGATACCATGGATATGAAAATGAAAAACTTCTAGATTTAAAACTATTCGAGAGATTGATTGACTTGTAGGGGCATTTACTCTTCTAGGTTAAAACCTATGTTTTGTATCAAATCACTTATGGTTTAAATGAGAAACTTTTATGGCTAATTCAAGTGTTTTACATGTTGAATATAAAAGGTTTTTTTCTCTCTCATTTTTTGAGACCATGGATATGAAAATGAAAAACTTATATTTAGATCTATTCTAGAGATATGCCTAATTTTTGTTTTACATACATTGAATATAAAAGGTTTTTTCTCTCATTGTTTGAGACCATGGATATGAAAATGAAAAACTTCAAGATATTTAAAACTATTCGAGAGATTGATTGACTTGTATGGGCATTTACTCACTCTTAGGTTAAAACCTATGTTTTGTATCAAATCACTTATGGTTTCAATGGGAAACTTTTATGGCTAATTCAAGCGTTTTACATGTTGAATATAAAAGGTTTTTTTTTTTTTTTCTCTCGTTGTTTGTGACCATGGATATGAAAATGAAAAACATCTATTTCGATCTATTCTAGAGATATGGCTAATTTGGGTTTTACATACATGTGAATATAAAAGGTTTTTTCTCTCATTGTTTGAGACCATGGATATGAAAATGAAAAACTCCTAGATATTTAAAACTATTCAAAAGATTGATTGACTTGTAGGGGCATTTACTCTTAGGTTAAAAACTATGTTTTGTATCAAATCACTTGTGGTTTAAATGGGGAACTTTTATGGCTAATTTGTGTTTTACATGTTGAATATAAAAGTTTTTTTCTCTCTCATTGTTTGAGACCATGGATATGAAAATGAAAAACTATATAATTGGTTAAAACCTATGTTTTGTATTAAATTACTTTTTGTTTCTAAATAAGTTATATGCACATTGAATATAAAAGGTTTTTTCTCTCATTTTTTTCAAGTCCACGGATATGAAAATGAAAAACTTATATATTTAAAACTATTCAAGAGATTGATTGACTTGTAGGGACATTTACTCTTAGGTTAAAACCATGTTTTGTATCAAATCACTTACAGTTTCAATGGGAAACGTTTATGGATAATTCAAGTGTTTTACATGTTGAATGACTTGTAGGGGCATTTACTCTTAGGTTAAAACCTATGTTTTGTATCAAATCACTTATGGTTTCAATGGGAAAATTTTATGGCTAATTCAAGTGTTTTACATGTTGAACATAAAAGGTTTTTTTCTCTCTCATTGTTTGAGACCATGGATATGAAAATGAAAAACTTCTATTTAGATCTATTCTAGAGATATGGCTAATTTTTGTTTTACATGTACATTGAATATAAAAGGTTTTCTCTCATTGTTTGAGTCCATGGATATGAAAATGAAAAACTTCTATTTAAAACTATCCAAGAGATTGATTAAATTGTAGGGGCATTTACTCTTAGGTTATTTAAACCTATGTTTTGTATCAAATCACTTATGTTTTCAATGGGAAACTTTTATGGCTAATTCTTCAGTGTTTTACATGTTTTACATTATGAAGAGTCATGAGATCCACATTTCCACCATACTATTGGCAAGTTCTATATGAAGGTATGTAGTCTAATAAATAATCAGTTCTGATATTTGTGTAAATATGAAAATGGTTCTATGATATAAAGGCAAACAAGGGATCAATATAAATTTACAACTTTCAAGTTTCAAGTTTTGAGCTTCTAAAATAACTGAAATTTACAAGTTTCAAGTTTCGAGTTTCTAATATATATATTCTATAATATATTTGATAAATTGGGCACATGACCTTGACTGCATACTACAAGTCTCTAACACATATTTTTACACCATTTTTTGGTCATCTAACCTACTATCATTAGATGGACCCAAGTACACCATGTAAGACCAATTTTACCCTAAGTAAAATTGCTTTCACTATGTAAAATAACTTAATAAAACACATTTATTAGGTTTTTTATGGTCTAAACAGGAAACCCTAAAAGGAAATATTAAACAAACCTATATTTGTTTGATTTTCCTCAAGGAATAATTAATTAAACAATAATTTAATTATTATTCCTGGTCATGTTTAACCCAAAACAAAGAAATTAATTAGATAAATCCTTATTTATCTTATTATTTTCTAGGAATAATCTTATTTAAATAATATTCCTTGTTAAATATGACTAAATCACCCATAAATAATTAATTAAATCATTATTTATTTGATTATCCTTCAACCACTTCCTTAAAATGATAAATAAATCATTTATTTATTATTCACAAATAAAGAGATTTGACCCAAGTCAAATACTTTTTCCCTCCAAGAATTATAATAAAATATTCCATAAAAGGTGGATCTAGATTTGGTTAATGTTATTTTAATCATGCACCAAGATCTAGAATGACCCAATATTTTGTTATAAATAGGAGGGTTTCTCCTACCATTCTTCACCTTTTGTTGCATATTAGACCACTCTGGATCTAAACTCTTGGTCTGACTTTGAGCCATTATCATTGTCATATTTTCCATTATTTGCTGTGTGAGCTCCCTTTGAGTTCTATCTTTGTCTGGGTTTTCTACACCAACAAGAGAGAGAAATGCTAGATTTGAAGTGCTGAGGACTTCCAAGAACCCATCCCATTGAGGAGAATTGGAAACACCTTCTTTTTTTCCTCCCAGGTGCCCTTAATACAAAAATTCTTTCAAAAATATTGTTCTTGTCTTGTCTATTGGATGTATGGAGCAAAACCTTATTTTTACTGCTTAATGTCTCTCTATGCATAGATCTGGTTTTTTGCAGCACTTGTCTTGATCAACTAACTGCAGATCTGAAGATATTGGCAGCCACATTTGATGTTAGGGCTATAAGTGATGCATATCTAAAGTGGTGTTTTTTCGTACACTTCGACAAAAGATTCATACTAACAATTGGCGACTCCACACGAGTTTTCAATTACGACCGCTGTCGTTTTTCATATTCCTGCATATCCAGCTACTTCAGACCCTAGGGTTTCTTTTCAGCTTTTTGTTTTTCCTATTTTCATGTTGCTTTTCACCTATCAAACCCTAAAAAATTAAAATTTCTAACTTCCGCGTGTTTCTGGCCCTATTGCGCAGGTGATAAACATCAGTCGCAACTGAGACGACAACTTTTCCGGAAATCTGCCGCCGGGACACCCGGAGCTTCAAGTCGCACTTTTCAACCCAGAAACTATGACCTGGACCTCTAGGTCGCACTTTTCAGCCCATTATCTGTGACCTACACAGAAAACAGGTCAGAACCTGCGACCTGCCAATTTTTTTGCTATTTTTCTGCAATTTTTCTGGGTTTTTCTGAAGCTTCTGTCAGGGTTTTACAGCCTCTGTCTCAGCCCGTTTCAACATGTTTCTAATCTTTTTTTCTCATCTAAGTGGGAACATAGCCCCCTAGGGCTTTAGTACCCTCCACTTTTGGTGGAAGAGTTTTTTATCTGTTTCAGGTGTCTGTTTTTTCAGAGTTTCAGCTCCCCCTTTTCCAGATCTGATACCTCCTTTTCAGATCTCTTTTAATCAGCTCTTCTCCCTTTCAAATCACCTCCTAAATATTTTTTTGGATCTCCCTTTAGGGCCTCCTCCTTGCCCCATCTGCTTTTTGCTGATTTCCTCCTTTTTTCCAGCCACCTTGCCTCTGCCTCTTGGCTGTGTTTTGCCCCTCTTTTCAGCAGATTTCTCCTTTCGATCCCTGTCCCTTTCGACCATAGATCTATTGGCCTCTTTTTAGTGTGTTTTGACTAGATTTTTTCCCTCTGTTAGACTAGTTTTGAGAACCCCGCCTTTTTGGGTTAGATCGATGCATTGATTAGCTGTTAATTTTCTGTTATTTCAGCATTATATACTATTCTCTGCAGCATTATTTTCAGTTATGCAGCACACTTTTTCTCTTGCTCTCAAAACGAAAAGGGTTTAAAAATTAAAATTAACACACACCACACACTCAACCTAAGTGAAGAAGAGCTTGGTTTACACCGCCAGGCAAAGACTTTAAAATAAATTGACACTGCACCTATCTGCCCTTGTTTCGACATTGTAATCACTTGATTCTGCACCTCCTTGCCTTTGTTGGTCGTTCTTCTTCCCCTTGTGCCGTGTTTGTGTTGTCACCATTGCGCCCCCAAGGTGCACATCCCGGAGACTTCTTGGCCTTCACCCTCAGTTTCCGGTCGGTCGACCTACTCCTTCCCTCCGTCTTCAAGTTAGTCCTCCTCCGAGTCCGCACTCCGACTCCTCTTCTAATTCATTGGGTTCTCCTTTTACGTCTGGTTCTCCCCCTGTCACCTTCACTATGTCTAGTCCAGGGCCTAACGCTAGCGGTAATCCGGGCCCTAATTTCGGGACTACTACTAGCGGAACCGCCACAGGAACTACCTTGGCTGCACCTTTGCTCCCTTACATGGCAGGCCTCAGCCTCCCCGATCTCAATCAGTTGACCAATGACCCTATCCGCCACGATGTTGTTTGGCCTGCTATGCCAACCAAGCTCCCCTCTGACATCCCTAAGTTCGAAGGCCTTGCTGGATAAGATCCAACCAACCATGTCTTATCTTTCCACATGTGGTGTTCCTCCAATTCCATTACCGATGATTTCATCTGTCTTCGGTTGTTCCAACGCACGCTTACCGGCGAAGCTTCTAAATGGTATGTTGACCAGGCCACCTCTTCCCATACCACCTTTGCGACCATTGCCCAAGCATTTTTGTCTTATTTCCAGCTCCCTCTCCGATACGACACTGGTACAGAGATTTTGACTTCTTTCCGCCAAACCTCTTCAACCCGCCTTTCGACTCATGTCCAGGAATGGAAGAGAAGAAGGAGCTTATGTCGAGCCCCCACCTTTGAAGATCGGGTTTATATGGACTGGTTCCTTCACACTCTCTTACCTCCCATTGGCAAAGATGTCGCCTCCCATTTCCCTCAAATCGAAGAAGCCGCCCTCCAAATAGCCTTGAAATATGACCTGATCTACGCTCAGTCTGGTTATGTTTATACCGTCCTTCCTGACCTCCCCAGGCCCGGTGGCGCTAACGCCCCGGGGGCATCTCATTCCGCCGACGGTATCGTTGGAGCCCTTTCTCATCCATATGCTCAACCCCTTATGGGCTATGGTCTCCCTCCGGGAGGGGCCAGTGCCTCTAGCACTTTTCCCCCTCCAGGTAGCATGTATCTAGGATATGGCATGCCTCATCCTTTTGCCCAACCTCCTGCTTACCTCAATTTTTCCCAACCTAACCATTATCCTTATCCGCAGCCTGGTGCGCCAGCTCCTCCAGCATATGCGCTTCCACCTCCCTTGCCTCCTCCACCCCCGCAACAGCACCTACAGCCCCCTCCAGGGCAAGTATTTGCACAGCAGGGTGCGACTAATCCCCCTTCTTCTCAAAGAAGGTGGAGAGGCAATCCAAATCAATCTGCCCCTGGTACTCGTGGACCCAATCCCCAAGGTACTGACCCTAACACTGCTAACCAACAACAGGGGACTCAGCCCAAGCCGGACAGGCCTATTCGCACAAATAAACCTTGTTTTTGTTGCGGTGTTTATGGTCATTACACTCACAATTGTCCCCTCCTACCACAGATGCGGCAGATGTGGGAGTCTCAAGCCACATTGCAAGGACAACATGCCTCCCCTCATGCTCCCCCTAATGTGGCCACTACTCAACCGGCTGTGTTTACCGATCCTTTCCCCCAGCAAGGATTCGTGGCTACCCAACCACCTGACGGACAGGTCGCCACTCAACCTTCCCCTTCTGGTTCCTCCAATTACCAGATCCTCATGATGAACTCTGATCCATCCCCAACCTTCGACCTTAACCTTCAAACTCAGTCTCGCTAGTACCCCAAGCCTCCTGCTCAGTCTGCCTCTGAGTCCCCTTCTTCAGGTTCTACCGAGCCTCTTTCAACATCCAATGGTCCCTTACATATCCCTCAACCCAAAGTTGAGGTTCATACCAAGATTCCTAAAGGACCATTATGCCGAAATGCTGCTTCTGGTCGAGCTGCTCATTCGTATAGCATAGTAGATGATTTGGCGCAGTCTCCTGCTGCCATTTCCACATTGGAACTCCTCCAATCGTGCCCTTCCCAAAAGAAGGCTCTGCTATCTTCCGTGGGCGCTGTAGATCTTGCCGATGACCAAATGATTGTTTTCGACGCCCATCAATCAGAACATCCTCCTCTTCCTGCTTTCGTCGCCTTCCAAATCCCAGTCAAAATCCGGAATGCCAACGTTTCTCGGTGTATAATTGATGAGGGGGCATCCACCTGTGTGATGTCCGCTTCGGTTTGGAAGCAACTCGGATCTCCTAAGTTGGCCCCTTCCACGATCACCCTTCGAGCGTGGGACGGCCACGCCTCCCAACCCATTGGCCTTTTCCGTAATTGTCCTATCACTCTTGCGGGCAAGACTATTTGCATTGACATCGAAGTCATCGATGCCCCTCTAGATTACAACATTCTATTGGGGCGAAGCTACACCTATGCCATGTCTGCTGTCCCATCCGCGGTTTTTCGCAAGATGTCTTTTCCTCACAATGGAAAGATAGTCACCATCGACCAGTTGACTTATCATGAGCCAAAATCTCAGACCTCCCCTGAGACGACCATCTCTTCTATAGCCAATAAGAAAACCATCGATTCCTTGACCAGTGTCTCTCCCGGCGTCTACAAAGACTCCTCTTTGCTTGGAACTTTCCTTGGTCTCCCTCCTCCTCCTATCTCTGATCCCAGCTTATCGAATGTTTTCATGATGCAATCGTCTTGGGCCACCCTTAAGCGACCCACTTCGGCTAGTCAGCAACCTCAGACTCAACCTCACCCACCGCAACCCACTCCTAGCCTCTCAGCCAGCCGGACCTCCTCCTTCTGGCCCTTCTCCTACAACTGGTATCCCTGAACCCCTCTATCCTCCTGGGTTGGTTCCCCCAGGCCTCAACCATCTCGGAGCCGTCCCTCCTGGTCATTATCCTGCTGGTCAGATACCTTTCCTGGCTCCCCCTCGCAGAGTCTATACGGTCCCCGTCATGGCCACCCTCTCTCTCCCTAAAATGACCCTGGGAATACCCATCTGGTACCTTGACCCTCCAGCCGCTATCCCACCCGGTCACCCCAAACCCTACCTTGCTTTGACATTGGTTCAACCAGTCCCCCTCGCTTCCTCTGTTACCACCAGGCCCCCTGCACCTCCCCCAAAAGAACTCACCTCTGACAGGATGTTTCAGAAGAAAGGTAAAGCCTGCGAAGGCATCCCAAGACAAGGTCACCCC
Organism: Pinus albicaulis; assembly: GCA_034641835.2. NCBI lineage: Eukaryota > Viridiplantae > Streptophyta > Pinopsida > Pinales > Pinaceae > Pinus > Pinus albicaulis. Next base: position 922,274,689 of record CM076574.1, on the reverse strand, counting down.
GACCGACCCGGCTCCTCCTCCGCCCGCAAAGCCTTGCACCTTGTGTGATTTCGTCGGTCACGCCACCCATACTTTTCCTGAATTGCCCCGCATTCAACCCATGGTTAAAGTCGCATTCCTTGAGTCTATGGTCCCTGACCCCTCTCTCCCGTCCTCGTCCGTAACCAAGAACCCAAAAACTATTCACACCAGCAAACCTTGTGCTTTGTGCGGTGTCCATGGCCATTACTCCCACCATTGTCTTCACCTGACGCATTACCGCGCCTCTTTAGAAGTAGTCCCTGAGTATGACATTGAACAAAATCAGTCTGCCTCTCCCATACTTGCGCAGTATGCTTCAGGTCAGCTTGAGGATCCCCCCGCTCCCATTGACATCCCCCCCCCTGATGTCCAGATGACGGTGTCTACTACCACCATTCTTTACCTATCATCCTCTGTGAGACCCTTGGAGAACATTCCCTTTGAATCCTCCCCTGTTGTTTCTCTTGACCCCCCTTCAGCGACCACCCTGGGCTCAACATCATTTGACCATTTGTTTCTCTGTTCTTCTGTCACTCCCCGTGACGACCCGTATGTGAGCCTTTCTTCCTCTACAGATGATTTAGGTAGCTTTGCTGCGTCATGTGGTTTCCCTTCCACTTGTCATCCCCTCTTTTCCCATCCGGATGCCTCCTTGGGAACCTTTTCCACCCTTGACGTCATCCTTCCCACCCATACACGGGATAACACCACCCGTATCTCTGTTGACCTCCGCAGCCCGAGTCCCAGCTACCCCTCCTATAGCCCTCATATACCACCATCTAGTTTGTATATGCATCCTAGCCATCTTGCCCATCACACTCCCTCCAGCAGTTGCCGCTCGATGTCTACTATACACTCACACTGCCGTCATTGTTTCTCCTCCCCCCATTTTTTGTCTTGTCACACTATTCCGCAAGACCTCCCGTCCCTACCCTATATCGGTTACGCCGATGGTGCAAGTCATTACTCCCGGAATCTAGCCTCGGCAGGTTAGGCCATTTTAACGCCCTTGCATGCCCTTGTTCTCTCAAACAGGGTCTGCATTGGTACTGCCACCAACAATCAGGCCAAATATGATGCAGTGCGTGGTCTCTTAGCCGATGCCCTCTCTCATCGCGTCCTCCATCTGCATGTTCGCTTAGATTCCCTACTTCTTGTCATGCAACTAAATGGTGTCTATCGTGTGCGTAATCCTGTGCTGTTTAGACGATATTTACGAGTGAAACTCTTGCTACGTGAATTTGAAACTATAACTTTCAACCATGTACCTCGAGAACAGAATCACTATGTAGATAGCATTGCAAACCATGTTCTAGATTGGCATTTATCACACGCATTTCATACAAGACAATAACATTCATAATCATTAAAAAAGATGCATATCCATAATATGTGTCGCAAAACATGTGTTTAGATTCCATCTACTTTGATACATATGACATGCCCATAGCATGTTACAAAAAACTCAAAATTGGGGACACCATCTAGCCCTACATACACACTAGGGGGCACCACCTGTCCCACACCTAATCACTATCTGGCAGATCCCGAGCTAATGGCTCTGCCTCTACAGCCTGTAGATCACGTATCCCTTGACTGGCCATCGCCAAGCGCCGCATGACACCTCGCCATTCCGAGGGTAGACCAATACATGGCTTTATGTACTAGTCGTCTAAGTCTTGCCACCTGCGCTCTGACACCCCGGTCAACAACATCTCGCATCTACGGCGGATGTCCTCCAGAAGGGCGGCCGCATCCTCATTATGCGCTACTCTCGACCCACTCAGACCTATAGCTCCAGATGCTACCGGTCGTCCCATATATCCGGCCGGTTTTACCGGAGCTATATCTGCATACCAAAAGTACATGAATCAGTACCCTATCTATGATTCAATAACTTTAACATGCCCAAAAAAGAGTAGTTACTTGTCACTTACCATCGGGTCCCCATACTCGACCAGGCGGAAGTGGTAGGTCCGGATCCCCACAATAAATCATCCCACTATAGGGATAGTCGTCTATGTATAACAACATCTGATCCCAATGGGCAAAGAACTTAGGTCAAAACACTCGTCCGACCGCCCCTCCTCCTCCTCTGCACAGTAGCTTCCCCCACTGGCGCATCCTGGGCTCTCTCGGGCCCCCATCTGGGAGCTGTATACGAGGTCTTAAGGTCAGGATATTCTCAAAGAAGAAGGCGCACAATAAAGTCCCATACGAGCAATCATGGTTCACTTGCTGCTTGCAGAGTGAAAACTGTCGTTTTAACGACACCAACATCATTTGGGCCCACCCATAGTAGGTCCCACTCAACACACTCTCCACAATCATCATCTGCCCCCCTGTGATGTGATGGAGCGCCTGGTTGCCCAGGATCCGCAGCACCGCTACGGCCACTGCACGGGTCTCTAATCTCTCTAGGTCCCCGATTGGTATCCGAGTCCCTTTGATTTGGAGACCCGGTCGGCAATGTCGCTCCACAAACTCCATGATATGCCGCCCCCGCGGTAACACTGGCTGTGTGTCTCCCACCATCCCAAGTGGCGAGAGACCCGTCAGAAAATACAGATCCTGGACTGTCAATTCGATCCTGTGCCCCTGCACTATAAAGACCTCATGATCTGGATCCCAATAACTGACAATCCGGGCCAACAAGGGCTCCCCAGCTCTCATCAGAGGGTTCTCCAAAAACTTCAGAACCCCAAACCTGGCTAGTACACGACGGACACCCTGATCCACCTGGATCTCCGACCGCAATGTAACCAGGTCTCTCTCTCTCCAGTTGACCCGTATATCTGCCATATTTGCACAAAAACATCATCTTTGTCAGCATACAGATAGGAAACACTGCAACCATCCACAAAAACCAAAATCTCAGCCCTAACACAGCACTAAAATCCCCTCCATCTTCAAGTCGCACTTTTCTGCCAAATCTTGGGACAGGTCGCACTTTTTCTCAAAACCTGCTTCCCAGGTCGCATATTTTGGCCCAAAAAGTGCGACCCGGCTGTAGAGATCAAAGAGTGTCTGTTCCTGAGATTTTGGGCCCTAAACTGAACTTTCAATCCATCAAAATGAAAGAGTAAGGTTAGGCCTCTTACCTGCAACTAACGGATCCCAATTCCAACGGTCAGTTTGTCTGCTATGCTCGCCGCAAGATTTAGGGCCTTCTCTCCTCTCTACATTCACCACAACAACACTAGCAAATGAGTGGATTTGGAGGGAAAAATGCCTTATTAAAAGAGAACCCTTGTTTCTTCTTTCACCTGCTGCGACCATACCGTAGCTCCGTTTGAAAAACCTTCTGCACCTTTGGAAAGCTCTCACCGAGCCCTCAAGTGGGTATCTGTTATTTTTTTGTGATTTGATACTTCACCAGGACACATTTTGTCCAAGATGGGTCACTTCACCTCCCCCAAAAATCGAATTTCCTCACTTACAACACTTGTACTTGGGGCACCACTTTGCCTCCATACTTGTCTTTGCTTATGTCGATTTTCGTCATGAGATACCATCTTGTACTCATGTTTTTTGGGTCCCCCATGGAATATTTTCTGTGTGGCAGCACCATCGAGTCACCCTTGTTTAGAGCATCCAAGTTGAGTCATCATCGCATTCATGGCATCTATCCCGAGTCCCATTGTACCCTGCTATAGTCCTCCATCCTTCCTTGCTTGGTCTCTCTCTTGTGTCGCACATTATGGCTTTTAGTCCCACTGTCCCCTATCCCTTATGATATTGTGTCAGTCGCTGCCATGTCATTCATGCCCTTTATGCTCTAGAAAGGGAAGTCATCCATTCGCTACTCAGTCCCCTCCATTCCATCTTCATCATTGGTATTAGTATGTCCGTCGCTCTACTATTTTCTCTCGTGCCTTAGTTGAGGATCTCTCATTGCCTCACCTATGGCGGACCTCCTTCTGTCGACATCAGCTCCTTGATTCCAGAAGACAGGTCTAGAGGGCGGTGTACCTTGGTTCCAGCTTCCACTCTTGTTCGGTGCCTCAGATCAGGCAAAGGGATCTCTCATTTCCCTTTGACTTGATTGTTTCTCCACTCCAGCTCCTTTTCGCATGATCGAGATCTGTATACTTGATGGTTCAGTGATGCAGCAGTAGCTCTTGGTGATTCCCGGGTGTGTGTGAGATGTCTCAGCCCTCATGAGGGGGTGGCTCTGCAGGTAGCCCCCCACATGCTCGGATGACCTCTTCATTGCAGCCTTCGATGCAGCTCCATATATTTGATGATGTCGGCCTTAGCCGCTTGCAGCACCTCTTTGATTTGCATGTATCAGTCAGATTTTGTGAGTCCTTCCCCGCTTATAGGGGGCATTTGGGTTGTATTTGTATCTCATGTACTCAGATATTATTGTATAAGTCCTGGCTGTTATCCCAGGCACAGCATGTATGTGGGATTCCTCATTGTATTTCTATCTGGCTCATGTTTATGCCGGTTGTACTTTATGGTTTGGTCCCTTGTTTACTAGACACACTATTCTTTTGTACTTTGTCTCGGCGGGCATAGGTATGCCTCCCCCGCTGCCTTTAGCACAGGTACCCTCTCATAAAAAGAGACTTGTTGCACCTGTAAGTCTCGTCTCCTCAGGGTCTAGTTCTTCAGCACATTAGTCTACCTTACATTTCTCTCTCTGACTTCCCTTTTGATGTATGGTGATTGAGTTCTTACAACGTACTTCGGTCATACGATTTTCTCCTAACACTCGCACGCTGGGGGGCAATCTGTTACACCATTTTTTGGTCATCTAACCTACTATCATTAGATGGACCCAAGTACACCATGTAAGACCAATTTTACCCTAATTAAAATTGCTTTCACTATGTAAAATAACTTAATAAAACACATTTATTAGGTTGTTTATGGTCTAAACAGGAAACCCCAAAGGGAAATATTAAACAAACCTATATTTGTTTGATTTTCCTCATGGAATAATTAATTAAACAATAATTCAATTCCTGGTCATGTTTAACCCAAAACAAATAAATTAATTAGATAAATCCTTATTTATCTTATTATTTTCTAGGAATAATTGTTTAAATCTTATTTAAATAATATTCCTTGTTAAATATGACTAAATCACCCATAAATAATTAAATAAATCATTATTTATTTGATTATCTTTCAAACACTTCCTTAAAATGATAAATAAATCATTTATTTATTTATTATTCACAAATAAAGGGATTTGACCCAAGTCAAATACTTTTTCCCTCCAACAAATATAATAAAATATTCCATAAAAGGTGGATCTAGATTTGGTTAACATTATTTTAATCATGCACCAAGGTCTAGAATGACCCAATATTTTGTTATAAATAGGAGGGTTTTTCCTACCATTCTTCACCTTTTGTTGCCTATTAGATCACTCTGGATCTAAACTCTTGGTCTTACTTTGAGCCATTGTCATTGTCATATTTTCCATTATTTTCTGTGTGAGCTCCCTTTGAGTTCTATCTTTGTTTGGGTTTTCTACACCAACAAGAGAGAGAAATGCTAGATCTGAAGTGCTGAGGACTTCCAAGAACCCATCCCATTGAGGAGAATTGGAAACACCTTCTTGTTTTCCTACCAGGTGCCCTTAATACAAAAATTCTTTCAAAAATATTGTTCTTGTATTGTCTATTGGATGTATGGAGCAAAACCTTATTTTTACTGCTTAATGTCTCTCTATGCATAGATCTGGTTTTTTGCAGCACTTGTCTTGATCAACTAACTGCAGATCTGAAGATATTGGCAGCCACATTTGATGTTAGGGATATAAGTTATGCGTGGCTAAAGTGGTCTTTTTTCGTACACTTCGACAAAAGATTCATACTAACACATATTGTAACCTAAGAACTGTAACCACTTGTTGCATACCAAACTGCAAACTTAAATGAATTTTAAGTTATGGACAGAACTGTAACCACTTGTTTCCTAAGGACTGTAACCACTTGTTGCATAACCTAATAACTTGTAACCTAAGAACTATAACCACTTGTTGCATAACCAAACTGCAAACTGCAAACTACAAATTTTGGACAGATGTTTTATGAATTTATTGATCCAGAAGGTGAAGAGGCCAAAGGTATGATCAATTTTTCATAAAGGTTCTTTCACTTTATACCATCCTATTTCCTTTTCTGACAGGTCACAGGTTCTTCGGCCACAGATATTGTAACCACTTGTTGCCTAAGAACTGTAAGCACTTGTTGCATAACCTAAGAACTTGTAACCTAAGAACTGTAACCACTTGTTGCATAACCAAACTGGAAACTGCAAACTGCAAATTTTGGATAGATGTTTTATGAATTTATTAATCCAGAAGGTGAATAGGCCAAAGGTATGATCAATTTTTCATGAATTTTATTTCACTTTATACCATCCCATTTCCTTTTGTAACAGGTCACAGGTTCTTTGGCCACAGAGATTGTTTCCTTACGGGCTTTGGTGGTAGGAAGATGTTCTCTTATATTTCTGAGTTTTAATTGCAAATGATGAGCTTGATTTAGGGAGCACTGGTTTATACATGGATGTCTTGGACCACACAGCGATGGCTTCAATGCTTTCTGGTAGGTCACAAGTGTTTTCAGCCATAGTGAATGACACCCTTCAGGTTTTGGTGTGACGGATTCAACACTAGAAGGATACTGGCAGAGTACATTTTGGGAGGCCAGGATGATATTTTGTCTTAGTATGCTATTGTTTTTTCTTTTCCGAAAGAACTGGAGTATATGAAGGATATGAGCTAAATACCTAGTGGTTTGCTTAACGTCGCGGAAGATTATCAACAATAGAGCAGCAGCAGCACCAGAGAAATTCGACAACCTATAAACAACACACAAAATTTTTTTAATTATATCAGAAAATATAATTTACGATAACATTGAAACAAAACTACAAAAAACCATAACGATTACCTGGTGGTTCATAGCGCCAGAGCAGCAACAACGCCATAGCAATTCAGTGAACCCGAAGAAAGAAGTGCGGAAATAGAAACAGAGAAGAAACAGAGCAACACGAACAGAGCACCAGAGAAATTCAACAAACGCGAAGCAAAAGAGATACAAAGCCGCGTGAATAGAAACAGAGAAGAAAAGCAGCGCAAGCAGAGCACCAGAGCAATTCAACAAACACAAAGCAACAAAGATAAAAATCTGCACGAACATAAACAAAGAAGAAACATAGCAGGGCAAACAGAGCACCAGATAAATTCAACAAACGTGGAGCAAAAAAGATAAAAAGTTGCGCGAAAAGAAAACAATTCGCGGGTGATATATTTATAAGTAATATTTCGGTCGAACTATTTTAGACGTTTGGCCGAACTTTTAGTTCAACCAAACTCAAATTTCGACCGAACTGTTGTTGCTGGTTTTCCCATCTCTGGAAAAAATTCAGTTTTCCCATGCCGTCAGTGTGCTGTCAATCTAAAAGTTCAACCGAACTATTGCCGAAAAAAAATTTCCACCCCCGATTCTCACAAAAGTGTAACCCAACTTCACGTTTTAACACCTATGTTATAATCAAAACACTATGAGGAAAAGGGCTTCCATTCTATTCAAGTGCATTTTGTTCCATAGATGAGAAGAGTAGATGAGAATGGATAGCGAGAGAAAATAGAGAGGGTTTGTGTATTGTAGTAGCCCATGGGACATAGGTATTACTCATTTGTACTTTCATTCATTTCCATTCATAGAAAGAGAGAGAAAGAGAAAGAAAGAAAGAAAATATCATTTATACTTTTGTGCAAAATATCATCTTTCTATGACAACCTTTTCTAATTCCTTTAACAATTTCTCTTTTTAGGTGTTATGTAATAAGAAAAACTAAACCCTAACTTTTGGTATGATAAGGAGTGGAAAATTGTTGGAAATTCAATAGGGGTGCTTCTAATGAGTCCTTAAAACTTGATATGATAAATATGTACAAATCCATAACTAAAAGGGGAAAAGATATCATGCAAATGGAAAAATTAATAGAAGCTTTTGTACCTATCTAAGCTTGATTGTTAGAAATTCTAGAGGTAAATTCTAACTTATAAAAATAAATAAAATATTATGATTTCCCTAAAAGGTTGGAATTCCTACCTTAAAAATAATTATGAATCCCATGATCCTATAGAAGTCATTCCAATCATCCCTATAAAGAATGAAGTTTTCTATGGAAGACATGAATTTTGGTGTCAGGCCACTCACAAATAAGAAATATTAGGATATTGAAGGCTATCAAGCTAAAATATTTAAAATCAAAGGGCCTATCCACACCCCTCATGTACACAAGATCTTTAATTTAGAAATCAATCAAGGCTTCCCTAAACATCGAATGAAAATCCTCATTGTACATATTTTTAAATGTGGGAATAAAAGTAATCATGATAATCATAGGACCATTATGATTAGCCCCAATTTAGCCATGCAGTATGGAATGATTTTGGAAAAGAGGATTAGTATATGGCCAAACTAGGTTTTGGAGCTATCATTCAATTATGGACCACCTTGTTACACCTATGTTCATTGCAGAGTGTCACAATAAAAAAATAAATCCCCTTTATTGTTTCATTGACTTTAGAAAATATTTTTACATAGTGCCCAAGGAAAACGTTTGGAAAGGGTTAGAAGACACAAAAGTTCCATTTGAGTTGAAATTTGTTACACCAAGGTTGTATGAGAAAGTTATTACCAAGTTTTAGGACATTAAAGAATGATTAAAAGAAATTATTTATAATATAGGATTTAAGAAAGGATGTCCCTTGTCCCCAACCATTTTTTGCATATATATTAACAAGTTAGAATATTGTTTGGAATAAGTGGGTTGTGTCAACTCAATTTTTGCCAATATAGTCATAATTATTCTTCTTCATGCTAATGATATTGTTCTTATGGCAAGGATTCCCTATGACCATGGAAAACAACTATGAATTTTCAAGGATTTTCCTCCAATAAGGGTATGACTTTCATTATCAACAAAATGAAAATTATGATAATTGAATCCAAAAACATCATCTATGATACCTCCATATGTGACAACAACAACTTGGAAGAAGTGCTTTCATACAAATATTGTATAACCAATATCCATCACAAGCTCAAGTGGAACTATAGTGTTGAGAACATAATAAATGGAGGATATATAGCTTATTATAGGCTTGGAAAAAATTGTAAATAAATAAATATTTGAATATGGGTTAATAAAAGTCTCTTATTTGAGAGTCTCATTACTCATGTTATTTTATAACTTACTCATGTTCATTACTCATTACTCTAGAGATCCACTGGAAAAGATATAGAAGTTCCAAAATAATTGTATAACTTATAAACTCAAAATTAAAGGCAACACACCCTATCCTATTCTCCTCACATTAGTGATTATTTCTGCCATTGATAGCATAGTTATGACTACATATCTAATATATAAGAACAATTTAATCAACATGGAAGACAAGAGGTTTCCAAAAATTTCTTCAAACTCTATCCAAAACCACTTTCAACTCAACCAAGGATGACATAAGAATGCCCATTCCTAGTTATACCATTAGAGAATAAAGGAAGATATCATATTTCAAAATAAGGATAATATTAAAAATATTACTATCTTTGAAATTAAGGAGAAACTATGGTCTGATAAAGAGTTAAAGGGGAAAATAAAATTAAGATATTATACAGAGGTGAACAAACCTAATATAGATGATCAAAATATCTATCTATTCACTAGTGTAAAGAATAAAATAAACATAGCTAAAATAAGAATAAATTCTCATGAGCTCCATAGTGAAATTGGGCATTGGACAATTTCCAAACATAGTGGGATGAAAAAAAAACCATCTTTGTGACACTAAGAGGGTTGAATGTGAAAAGAACCTTCGGTTTGAATGTCCAACATATGCCCAAATTATATCTTAATTTTAAAATACTTATCACAATACCAACCTTCTGAACCTTTGAACTCAACAAGATTATGGTGAACTTGTAATGCTTCTCTTAATACTTTCTAAAAACAAAAATTAAAACTATAAAGGAATCCAAGTGATCCCTTGCCTTAAGGTCTGATACACCGAATTAGATCTTAGTGGGCATTAATCATCATCATCACTTTTTTTGTTTATATATATATATATATAAATAAAATATACATGTTACAATCCATACAAAATTGAGATCATAGTCCCCTTCCAAGTTATCTTGTTAGCATTTCCAAGTGTCTTTACTTGCCATTAATGAAGTCTAGAATATGTACCATATACATTTCTTATAAGCCTATACTTATTCAAATATACAAGTAGAACAAAATCTCTCTCAATATAATTCATCAATTTTTTTTTTTTTAATTCAAAATCAAAACTTATTTATGGATTGAAAAACACTAGAAGTAATGCATTTCTAATTCAATTTAAATTAGGGAACTCCATATTGAAATCCCAAATCAATAGCCAAACCTCCTTCTTCATTATCATTAATTTTTTTATTAGAGGAATCGTCAACTAGGTGGAGCTTGTACTCACAAGGCATAAGGTTAATTCTGATCATTACCAATATAACCCATAGGTGTAATCACATTGCCCCAAAGACGAGACATGAGTTTACACTCAAGGGATTTGAATAAAAAACCCCATCACTCATAACTTTACATAACATAGCCTTGCCAAATAAACTACCCTAAAAAGCCTTCTTCATCATCATTATAAATATATCATAATTTATCAATAAAAAATTATTCCAAAATAAATGATTTTCTTTTTTAACTTTTTCCATAGTTACCATTTACTTTATATCATAAATATATAATATATCATAAATAAAACTTAAATGAATAATAATTATTATAGAAGAGTGTGTGAAATAGCTCCAAGAGTCCTCGTTGCTAAGTATTTTGCTAGTTGGGAGGTCATAAGATCAAATATCCTTGACGCCTTTTGGGTTAGGCCTCGTGTGTAAGGCCGACGGTTAGATCCCCTGAGAGAGTCTGCCGAAATTTTCTCGTGAACTACATATGTGTGTGGGCACATTGAATTCGTGAACCACAACTAAAAAAACATAAAATATGTATTTTATTTATCTCTATTAAATATTAATATAATTATAACATTTAATATAATTATAACATGAACTATTTGCATGTATTTAAACCCCATAAAACAATTACTAATTTATTAATATAATACTAACATAACATTGAGTCTATTTGCATGTATTTAAATCCTCTAAAACAATTTCTAAATTATTTATTTAATAAAAAATATTTTTAAATCCTTATCCTTTAGCTCAAAAGAGTAAGACATTGTCAAAAATATGTCAAATACGATAAAATCGAATCTACAATTGTTTAATCCATCATCCATCTCGAGTTAACTATTATCTTTGAATGACTTCATTTTAGATTCTCTTTCATCATGATTACTTAATTAAAAAATTGTTCCACATTAACCAATAAAATAAAATTATTCTTCTTATTATAATACATGCACGTTGTTTATGTATAAGATTCAATGCATCTAAATATTTTAGATTCATTATCTATAAGATTCAATGCATCTAAATATTTTCCATTCTTTATGTTGACCTTTATCTATATTAATTTATCAAGAAAATTACGTTGCCATCTTCATTGAATGGTTAGTTGAATCTCATTTTCAATACACACAACTAAGACTACTCTGTTTTCAAGTAGTCTATAAATTAATTTAACCACAAAAATTACCTTGTCATGTTCATTAATTTAATCACAAAAGTTACCTTAACATGTTCATTAATTTAACCATAAAAGTTACTTTGTTATGTTCATTGAATTTTGATGTTTAAAATGCAATTTTTTATTATTATTTGGACAGCAAAAGACATTTTCATTATTCATGTTTTGGGAGCTCTGGCATCCGAGACACTATTATCTATTGGAAAGCATTTCTATTATTGTTCACAGAATTTGTTCCAACATCTGAATATGGATGAGCATTCAGGTGGGAGGTTTTCAGGCTAATAAAGGGTATTGTGTGAGATATATTTCTCCACATTTTCAATTTCCAATAGGGATGTTTGATGGAGCTGTACATGGCGGTTTTTTTGGCTGCAGGGCATGGCTCAGGATTTGGCCAAGGGCACAATATAAATTATCATGACATAGTGGATCCATTAACAATACCAGAACAGAGATCCTAGCACTTTGGGGATTACTATGGTTTGCTAAGAAGTTACAGTTAGATCACATACATATATATGGAAACTCGAAGGCTCTCATCCATGACATACAGAGCCAGACCAACTTTGTGCCCCCAAATCTTAGCTGCTAGTTAGATCCAATAAAAATGCTAAAATTGTATTTCTAGCCTATTACTTTCCAACACATCTTCCAGAAATTGAATATGGTGGTGGATCTAGAAAGGGTCTTAGGGTTGCTATGAAAGTCCTTAGATAAAGTTACAATGAGGATGATATCTCCCTTAGGTTGGTATTTTAGTTATTATAGTGAATATATATGAGATTGTTTAGATATTTTGTTCAATATCTAGTTAGATGGTGTTATATATACAGAGTAGTTGGAACATATAGTCTTATTGTATGAAAACTACAATATCTCCATTTTTATTGTTGAAATTATAGCATGTTTTGACTCTCCATGTTCATTGACTTTTGATGTTTAAATATCATTTTCCTGCTTTTGAAAAGATATTGCAAATTAATTTACCCATAGTCACCATGCCATGTTAACAAGTCACCTTGCCATGTTCATTGAATTTGGGTATTCAAAATTTATCACTTTCCATAGAGAAAATAAAACTATGTGCTTTTTAAAAACGTTTGTATCGTTCAAGGAACTTTTTCATGGTGTTCCTTTTTTCATACATTGAAAATCTTTGCATCCACGTACTCTTCACCGATGTGATTAATTTGGTGGGCAACTCATACCATGGGTTTCCGACCATGGTTTTAGATATCATACTTTACATTATCCAGCTAACTTTATTAAAAGGGCAACAAATAAAAATATTATATATAATTATATTTTAAATTTATATAGAGAAATATTGTAACCAATTAGCCCGTGACAAATGTTTAATGATAACTGTGGGCTAAAATCAAGTTGTATTATTTAAATAAAATATTAGTCAAATCGTGTGTAGTTTGTGTTCAAATTGGTTTGTGCCGTTAAATAAAGTTCAAGTCAAACCGTGTATGCCAAATGTTTTCAAAACGTTTGTGGCACTTAGGGAAAAAAATATGAAACAAATATAATAATTTTTTTCAATCTTTTATTGAACTTTATATAGTTATTTAAATATTTTTCCGATGTTTTGGATTTCGTTTTCCTATAAATAGTTTTTTAAAATATTTTATTTAATATTTTATAATTCATTTATATATATATATATATAATTTAATTAAATATGTGATAATTTTATAATATTTTTATTTATTAAATATATTTTCTCTTCCTAATAAATATATAATTTATATTTACTAATTATATTTTATTAATTTGTATTTAATGGATTTAAATTAATTCATTTAATGATAATTATTTAATTAGTACGATTTTTGGTGTTTTTTTAATATAAGAATTTTAGATTTTTAATTTAATTATGAATAAATATTAGATGGAAATTGAAATTCTTGAATCAATATTATGGTTTATCAATATCACATGTCCAAAAAACTATAATACACTTTATATGACATTTATTCACATAATATTTTTTTAATTAATAAATTTAATTAAAAATGTAAGAAGAACATAACTACTTTGAAGATGAATCTCAATCTTTGATTTGTGTATACTATTATAAATATTCTAGAATATTTTATAGAATTACCATCTCTATCACTCACCTAATAATTATTCATCATTAAATTAAAATTCTAAAAATTCTACTCCAAAATATAATTAATAATAAAAATAATAATTTAAAATAAATTTGTATTTTAGTTATTTTTTATGATTTTATTTTTATAGCGATATAAGATATATCATGACATCAAGATTTTGACATTAAAATCAATATTTTAATGTTTATTATAAGTTGATGTCAATCCATATTTACAACCCATTAGATTTATAAAATTGTGCTAATTAATTTTTAACTATATTTTACTATATCAATTTTAACTTTACTTATTACTACTTACAAAAAAAAAAAAATTTGATTAATATTTACGACCCTTTTCATATCTAAAATTATACCATATTTTACTCCATCAAAATTAACTTATTACAGCCTGTTAAAAAAGTCAATTTTTTATTTATATTTATAACTTTAATCTAAACCCACTTTATTTTCCCATAACCTTTTCACATATATCACACTAACAAACAACTTACACTTTTTCCTTATTTACTACTTTTACACTTTTTCCTTATTCACTACTTTTAACATCAACCTTTACATTTTCCCCTTCACATCCCTGTTATACTTTTCCCATATTTATCAACAAAAAGAAGTATTGTTTTAGTAGAGCATTCTGAATACGTATTTTATCAAATTTTTAATGAAATATTAATATGGTCTTTTCACACTATTTTTACTTTTATTCTATACATTTTAATATTGTAAAAGTTAATTAATGGTTTGTTTAATAAAAAAGTTTTTAAAAAATAATTTGGCGGGTTAGTTTGAATAACTAAATCTTATAAATTAAAATGAAGTATTTTGCTTATTTAAATAATTTTTATTTTTTTAACTAGAATGAGTCTAGGTCAAGGTCATGAAATATTTTGATATAACTCTTATTCTAATATTTTGTTTAAACTAGAATGAGTCTAGGTTAAGGTCAGTTAAGGTCAGTCTATTTATTGGATGGAAAAATATCTCTCAATTCCAAAATGAAAATTTTATCATCAAGATTGTCCAATGTTCGATCAAGTCTAGACATCCTTGGGAATTTTAATTACTTTAAAGTGGCTTCCATTCCCAACCTCTCCCTATGTGGTATGAACCTGTGACTTGGTGGGACTAAACCCCACACAAACCAATTGATCGATACCTTGTGGGTTAATAATATGTTATATTCATTACTACTTAATAATATGTTATACTTATTGATCGTGATGAAATCTCCATAAGTTTCATTTAATGCATTATATAATATATGCAAAATAAGATTCGATATAAAACAAATTCAAATATGTTTAATTCATCTTCAAATGAGAAACTAATGTTTAACTTTCAAATTGGGCATATCAAATGTAAATGGAGGTGTTTCAATTTAATACTTGTGTCTATAAAAATAGTGTTAGTTTTTTATTGATATGGTAGCATATGACATGTGTTCTAGAATAAAATGATGCTAAGAGGCTAAGGAACACAAGATCTCCAAAACGCGGAAAAGGTTTCGCGAGATAAGCTTGAGAAACACCTTAATTAAATTAATTTTCCATAATTAAAAAATTTCCTAAGTCTAACTTAGGAAAAGTGGTAAATTAAAGTTAATTAATTAAGGATATTCAAGATTACTCTAGAAATTTCTATTGATGAATTCCAACTAATCTTAGTCACTGATGGATATTAAATCATGGTCGTTGAAACTCCAACAAGATATTATAAGAGTGGGTTGAAGGGCTTGGAGATAACATCAGTGTGATCATTGGGAGTAAGGCAGATCGAGCTAACTAGTTCGCAGCTTTCAGTGAGGGCACAATTCAAGCCAGGGGAGGAGAGTAGCAAGGCTTTGCAGCAAGGATAATTTCCGGATAAATTCTCAGCAAATTTTCCAATTTCTAGACAAGGAAAAGGAAGGTTGAATTGTCTAGCATGGAGGTCGTATTCTTTAGTGTGATTTTCCCAGTTTGACAGTGTGAGATGTTGGGATAGGGATTTATTTAGTTGCTAGTGCCCGAATCCAGTCTCAAAAGGCCTAACGAATTGTTTCCAAAAGAAGAGATAGGAAAGAAGACTCATTTGGAGGCATTCCTGAGGCAGTATGAAATTTATCCTACAAGCAATGCACATTTCCAGTCTAGCTGAGTGAAATAGTTGGCAAGTGTGAGTTTGCCAGAGAGGCCAGATTGGGTTGCAATATATTTTTCATTTGAGATAAATTGTTGGAGTTGAGCCATAAAGGCCAACATTTGTAATTCTCTATATTTTTTGCATAATAAAATAAACCCTCATCTATTGCACTGATTTTCCCTTATGTGTTTTTTTGGAGACGTTTAGTCCAAAATAATGGTGTCATTTTATTGTGTGTGTGCATACATTTCTCAATTCCTATATGGTAGCCTTGAACAAGTGTTCAAGTCTTATATGATGCTAAAAGGCTAAGGAACATGAGATCTCCAAAACCCGGAAAAGGTTTCACAAGATAAAATTGGGAAACACCTTAATTAAAATAATTTGCGAGAATTAAAATATTTCCTAAGTCTAACTTAGAAAAAGTGGTAAATTAAAGTTAATTAATTAAGGATGCTTGAGATTGCACTATAGAATTTTATTGATGAAGTCTAATTGATCTTAGTCATCAATGGAGATTAAATCATGGTCGTTGAGACTCCAACGAGAGATTATAAGGGCAACTTGAAGGACTTAGAGATAACATCAGTGCGATCTTTCTGAGTAAGGCAAATAGATCTACCCAATTTGTAGTTTTATAGTGAGGACATAGTTTGAAATACGGAAGGAGAGTAACAAGGGTTTGCAATAGGGAGAATTAACTATCATGGAGGTATTATATAGTGTGAGTAGCCGGAAGAGGGATCAATTCAGTTGCTAGTGCCTAGATTAGGTCCTGGGATGCTTAACGAATTGTTTCTAGAGGTAGAGACAGGCAGGACAACTCATCACGATTTGTTTTGGTGGGAGTATGAAATTTCTACAACAAGCAGTTGCATTTCCAGTTTGGCTAAGCAAATTATTTGGGAAGTGTGATTTTTCCAAATATTCCATATCAGGTTGGTGTGAGGGAAAATATTTTTCTACTATATTTTCCAGTTGAGATAAATTTTTGAAGTTGACCTAGGAAGGCAAACAGTTGTAATTCTCTATATTTGTGACATATTAAAATAAACCATCATCTATTACATTGGTTTTCCCTTAGGGGTTTTTCTGAGGACGTTTATTCCAAAATAACGATGTCATTTTATTTTGTGTGTGTGTGTGTGTGTGCATCTATTTCTTAGCTCATATTTTATTTCCACAACGTATTTTATTTGGTGAAGAATTTCAATGTGGTTTATTCAATATTTGTTGTAATAATAATTATAAAAGATAAATAAATTGTTAAGTTAGGATAATAATATCCAGTTGTTGTATTTTAGTGAATTTTCACATGGTGTCAGAGAATTTAAGATCATATCAAAGGCTCAGAAGCAAAGAAAGTAAGATTGTGTAGTTTTAGACGGAGATATGAAGCAATAATTCCATATCTACATAGGCCAACTAGGCAATGAAAATTTTTGGAGGCAGGAAAATTGATTTACAGTTTGGTGAGAAGGAAAATTTCAATTGGCCCGAAAAGTAGCAACAACAGGTAGTGGATTTTCCAGAGAGAGGATTCCAGTGAGCAGATTAGTGAATTTGTAGAGTATATCTAGGCACAAAGATTTGCAGCAAGGGTTTGAAGTTGCAAATATGCACATGCGGGAAGAGAAAAGCACACTAGGAGGTAATTTCTAGTTTATTTCATAAAGGGTTTCTAGTTTCCTAGTTACAGGAAAGGAGGTCATGATTTCTAGTAGCAGAAGGTCGCAGTATACTTGTCAATCCAGTCAGTACAAGTTTTAGGGTTAGGAGTGTGTGTTCCATATTTCAAAGAAGGCCTTTCGAGAGGTAGAGCAAGTTACGAAGTAGAAGCAGCATGCAGTGTGAATTCCGGGAAGGACACTGGAAGGTAACTGGAGAAGCACATCTATGAATTCTTGGGGGAGTGTGTGGCAGAGAAAATTCTTAGTTTCCAAATGGAGAACGATGTTTCCAAATTATAATTGTTTATTTGATTTGAGTCTCACAGAGATGGCTGCAATAGGACTCAGATATCAGGGTAGGCTTGAAAAAGCCTCAAAATTTGGTGTCTATCAGGCTAGGATACAATTCCTTTTGGATGAGCGTGGTCTGAAGGAGTTCCCGATAACATTTTTGGTTGAGACAACAGACCCTATTGTAACATCCCTAGTAAAAAAATCATTTAAATAAATTTTATAATGTCAAATAATAACCAATTTCATGTGACATGTATTCCATGTTGAATGTTGGGAAAAAAATCGTAGTGTGGGTGTTCATTTGGTTTATTATGGCTAAGCAAATTTGAAAAGGAAATGGAAAAGTATTTGGAAAGTAAAATGATATTAATTGGAAATTTATTTATGAAAATAATGGAAATTAGGAGAAAAGGAATGTGAAAGGTCACAACCTTCATGTGAGGAGGAAAATGAAGGAAAATAATGGAAAATTGAAGAAATTGGAGGCCTCATTAATAAGAAGGTTTCTGAGGATCAGTTCGTACCTTTTGTAAGTTCATTTTTGGAGCTCTCTCTTTATTCTCTCTCTCACTCTCACTCTTGGACACGTAGAGTTTCCTTAGAGCACTCTAGCATTCAATCAAGGAAAGTAAAGGAAGGACCAAGAAGGAAAAGGAAAGAAAATATCAACCAAGGAAGAGCAGGAATAAGCAGCTACAACAATATTACTTATAGGTATCGAATTGCATGTGTGATTTCCTTGCTAGATTTGGAATGCATGGTACATGCATGTGTGTATTTGGCTCTCTTGTTGTCATTGGCATGGGTTTTTCCTGGTGTGATAGTGTTCTTCAGCCTTGCCTTGCCATTTCCGGATAACCATGGTGTGGTGGGCTCTCTTGTATTTAGTTGAGATGGATTGCCATATGGTTTCGAAACTGAGTGAGGTGGTATCTAAAAGAAAGAACACAAGGCCTAGAAATTCCTGGATCAGAGAAGGTGGGATTGCAGTAAAGCCATTTTTTTTCTTCCTATGCAGGCCTAGGAATCCTCGACCGGTGAATGGTAGGATATATGGTAAACCCTAGAGGCGTGTTCCCTCAATTAGGCATATGAATCGTTGATCAGTGAATGGTGGGATATACAATAAAACCTGAAGGGTGGAGTCTTGAGTAGGCTAGGAATCCTCGGCTAGTGAATGGTGGGATATATGATAAATCCTAGAGACTGGGAGGCAGGAAAATTCCTCACCGTGTAGGTGGCGAAATCCGATGGCATCCTTATTTTTTTAGGGCCTATTGATATGATGGGGATTGTAGTAAATCTCGAGGAAACCTGGCTTGGTTTGGTTTTGAGTCCCACATTCATGCTTGGAATATGGCATGGGGTTAATTGGTAGAAAAAAATATTTGGTTCAGCCAATATATGGTTGGGTGGTTCGTGGAAGTCCCAAACCTGGTTAGCATATGCATTCATTAATAATATCTTCTTCTCCTCGGTATTTCTTGTGTAAATGTATTGGTTCATATGTGGTTTTTTTGGCTGTTATATCCTTGTTATTTATGTTTGTTATGAGTATGTTTAATGACAAACTTGATGTACTTTTCTCATTATGTTTGTTTAGAAAATTAATGCACAATGTATATATGTCCTAATAAATGATAATGAAGCTATTTTGATAAGGAAACAATGCTTCTTTATGAATCTCAGATAAGTATGAGACCCCTATGCTCAGATATTTTGTTATGAACTATAGATTACATATTTGTGACATATTTGGCTCTTGAAGGTTTTGTAGCATGTGTGGAAGATCAGTTTTCTTTAGTATGTCGGTTCCACTTTCTTAATTGTGCATGGGGAGTTGAATCACATCTGAGTAGCCTCTT
This sequence comes from Pinus albicaulis, assembly GCA_034641835.2. NCBI lineage: Eukaryota > Viridiplantae > Streptophyta > Pinopsida > Pinales > Pinaceae > Pinus > Pinus albicaulis. Next base: position 922,254,908 of record CM076574.1, on the reverse strand, counting down.
GTCATATGTATACCCTAGTAGAACAGTTAGGTTAGGTAAACGTGGGAGGAGGATGTTACGGAGTGGTATTAGAGCATGGTTCACCCCTTGGACTAGATGGGTAGTTTGTTGATCATGCATACATGTCGATTGCATATGTGTTCTTTATGCTTGTAATATATGTGATTTTTTTGTATGCATGGTGGTGGTCATGGTTTTAGTTGTTTCACCATGTGAAAATTGATGGTGTTGATGTTGGATGTGTTTATCATGAGTATATGTCAATTATGAATTAGTTATGCATGCCATTGTTTATATGTCTTATGCATACAATGACATAGTAATAGTTGTCGTGAAGGAGGTCATGGTATGTGGTCGCTATGGTCATGCATTGATAACTGGAAAATGGTTGAAATGATGTTTATATATTTTCATGATTATGTTTATACATGTATCATGTTAATCTGGTTGATCATGCAGATGAGATACCCTCCCCTGAACTATATTGAGTTATGTTTATTATGTTATGTTTTGGTTTAGCTAGCATGGCATACTTGCAGGAAAGAGATCAAAGATGACTAACAAGATGGTAGACTATATCTAACAAGAAACTCCCTAAAGATCATATGAGCAACGTGGTGGTGGAAATTCTGATGACTTAGCGGACACATTGAGAAGTTTTAAGGTAGAAATAAGAATTTTTAAGGTTTACAATGACAAGATCATTCAAGAACAGGAGAAAAAGGCAAAATTCAATGCGGTAATCCTTCAGAGTTTGTCATAATTGCAGATACAGGGACCACATCAAATAAACCATAGGAAAGAGGATATGACTTATGGGGCATATGGAAATATATCTCATGGTGGGCATAGGTCAAATACAGTAAAATGATCATATATCGCAGAGTATTAGATACTCTAGATAGGAAAGGTGATGGACATAGGTTTTACTCTATTTTTGGTTCTGACAAGAACTGTGATCGTCATTTTTATCATCCTTACAGAAGGAGTGACAAGGGATATTTTCCCGAAGACTTTAAGAAAGAAAATCCACCTACCTTTGATGGGGATTTGAATAAGTCAGAAGATGCATAGGAATGGTTACTTTGGAAGAAGAAATTATTTAAGAAACAAGTTGCATGAGTACAAGGAGAACATGAAGGCCAGAAGAGCTATCTTCAATCTCAAAGGGAAATAAAACGTCTGGTGGGAAGATGTGAAACAAGTTAGATACATCAGGACATATGAGTTGAGTTGGCATGAATTCAAGAGATTTTTCAGGAAGAAATACTTGTCAGAGAGGTACTACGACAGTAAGGCTAAGTAATTCTATGAGTTAAATATGGGATCGATGAGAGATGAAGAGCATGTTAGTGTCAGTATCTTCATCCCTCCGTCAATGATCAAATTCTCTTGTTGCATTGCATATTAGGTGTCTCGCTCAGTCAACTGCATTTTATTAGGATCATGGATCATCTGACGTTAGTGGATTCTTGTACATTTTCCCTCATGTATTTTACCTACTGGCCCATTTCCATTCATCAAGATCATATGCAGTCACTTTTTGTCTTTAAATTTGCAAGAGTCATTTCTAGGGTTTCAGTTTCATTAGGTCCAAGGCTTCATCAAAAAGGTCTTCAAAATGTCCAATAATGGTCAACAGGTGCATGAGCAGGTTGAATAAAGTTCCAGTACTAATAAATTTCATAATCGCATGCTCAGAAATGTATTTTTCCTCAAAACCCTGTTTTGAGGAAAACAGAGTATTTTAGGTTTTTATGTATAAACTTGATGCAATTTCAGTTCTCTCATATGTAAATAAATTCAATGGCAACCCTGGTCACCTTGCCAGGCTTCAGCAGCTCCATCCCCTGCAACGCAAACAAAAATCAAGTCCTCCAGTTCATCAAAGGCACAATGAAGTAAAATGCCCAAAACAGAGTTAAAAGAGTAAGTCACAATGCAAACATTATAAAAGTGGGTTTTATGAGTGAAAAATTAAAAGATCTTGTATATAAACCCTTTGATCATCTTCAAAGAGCTCATTGGCATTCAAAGAAGAAAAATTGAACAAGAGAAATTCATCTTGGAGAAAGGGAGCGAGTTTGAGGGAAAATTGTGTAAATTTCAAGGGCACGACACATTGGGCTTGAGGTGCGGCGCATAGAGCAGGCACGGCGCATTGGAGCGCCCTCCAAAGTGAAAAAAACATGCAGGCGCGACGCATCAGGGAGGCGCGACACACTGGGTTTGAGGCGCGACGCATAGAGCTGCAAGCCCAATTTCAACATAAACTTCCCCAAAATTTCCAAATTTGCTCAAATCCGTGGTGTGCAAGTAAGTTAAGATTCCTTCCATTGCTAATGAAGAGGTTTTTCTTAAGATTTATGGTGGTTTAGTGTGATAAAATTCAAACCCTACCTCCTTCCAAATTTTCTCAAAAACAATTGTCTAGGGCTACATTTGTTTCTTTGCTACCAAGTCCACTCCATCGCTCCCTCATTCTTTCACTCCTTCATTCATTTTTCACTTTCATCCATTCATTCCCTAACTCCCACTATCCCAAACCCTAGTTACAAATCCTAAACCCTAATTGTTGTCCTTAAGCCTACATACTATTCCCTAAACCCCCTATTCCCAAAAACCTTGTCCATATCATTCCCAAAACCCCTCATACCCTTTCTCTCCACAATCCCTCATACATTCTCATCCTTGGTAGCAGAAAACTAAAAGCACCATAAATCTCTTCATACTCATCAAGAAAACTCACACATTAGCAAACATGGAGTCTGATCCCTCCTATGACCGAGATGAGGAGACACATAGTGATTCTCCTACAGAAATGCACATGGCCTACCGCTACTTGGCAAGAAACAAGGTGTGCAAAACAAGAATCAGGAACTTGAAGACCAAGTTGTAGAGAGCATCGAGGAAGAAAAAGGAGAAAGATAGACTTCAGATATTGGCTGAGGCTTCCTTGGCCCAACAAAACACTTGATGGAGAACACTCAGCCCAAATTTCAAAAAATTTGGGACACTTTTTGCATTTTTGGAATTTTTGGGCCAAAACACAGGTTTTTCTGCCCAATGCACCGCGCCACCTGGCGCTCGCTTTTGATGGGGGACTCCTTTTGTTGAAAAATCAACATTTTTGGATTTTTCATGGAAAAATATTCATGCCTACCAATGGCCAAGAAATTTTGACAGGTTTTGAGACCCCAAAAAGGTCAAAAACACCCCAAAAATGACCTTTCTGCCCTTTTTTTGAGACAGAGGAAGCAGTGTTCAGAGAACTCAGTTTTGGAGGGGAAAATGGAGGCCAAATTCAAAAATTCCACTTGTTATGGAAAGTAGACAGGCATACCTTTTCAACAAGCCCACTTGGAGAAAATTTGGACACCGGGAAGGCCTCCAAAAGCAGCTGCAAAAAGGCACTATGCATAGGGAAATCAGCGCGGCGCATTGGAGGAAATTTGCTCATTTTGGCCAAAAAACTCTGTTTTTCGCCTAGTTTCTTCACAGTTTGACTTTTTTTCCTTCTAATTGTCAAAATCATGATGTAATTTAATGTGACATGATGGATTTTGATGTAATTATGCTAAATTTTCACTCATAGAGGTAGATTCATCCATGAAAAGGTAGTTTACAACTGAATGAATCAGTTCCCTAGTTTTTAGAGGCAAGCTGTTCCATTGCCTACTTTTTAGTTCTTGGTTTAGAATTTGTTGGAACAGCTCCTAAACTCATGAGCTCGACCCCTAGAGGCTAGGATGAGTTGTTTTTTGCCTATATCTTATGTTTTCTCAGTCATTAGCAGGTTGGACTTTTGGGAATGCTTTGAGCATTATTGTACATTCATCTCTGCAGTTTGGCAAAGGAATAGACCAGGGTTTGCAGCAATTTATGGGATTCTTGTGGCATATTGATTTGGTATTGTGTTTCCCTCTGTAATTTCAAGTTTTACATGTGTTTTATGTATGCCATTATCTCTCTTTGTTTCATCTTAACTAAATCAAACAAAGTTATAGGTAGAATACATTGAAAGTGCAGTGCTCTACCTTGGGTTTGTTTAGTTATTCATGTTTTCAGCTGTTTGAAGAGGATCCCTGAGACTTTCATGCCCTATCCAACTCTTCATTTGTCTAAACCTCTCCATCTCATTCAATTTGAAGTTCCAAACCATTTTCCTACCTCGCCCCATAGAGATCTCTGCAAAACTGAGCCTCATTCCCTAGACCCGAATCTGCCTTTCCATTTGAGCCAAAAAAAAATCATTAAATTCAATCAAACTCTTTTGCACATGTGCCAAGCCTAAAATCAGTATTCACATAAAGTCATCTCAAGCCTCATTGATCATTTTTTGCTGAGATTGACAAGGAGAGAGCCCTCTCCCGACCTGCTAGGGCTAGCTACCAGGTTAAGCGTGGTTTGATGTTATCCTAGATTCTATCTTTCTCAGCCTGAGGTAGATTTAGGCGCCAACATAGTGGCGACCATACTGGGGAAGAAAAGTTTGTTGTTTGCTTTATAAACTACAGACGGAGCCTGAAGTTATCCAGGTAGCCTTCGAAACGCTCTTGCTTTGCATTAGCGAAAGTAGATGAATGCTGCTTCAGTCAATCTCCGGTCTAGTTTATGAACTGAACATCTGGTTTCCTCAGTAAAATATAATCAAGTTCAGATCTTATTTTTGATGGTGGAAAACGATCAGACATCGGAAGGCTGAAATAATTCACCTGGCGACTTCATTTAATGAAAAATCCAGAAATCAATGCTTCATGGTGACTCCACTGTAGGAAGATCAATAGCTTTAAGATTTTGAAGATGGAAAGGGTTGCAAGAAGATACGCTCCCATGAGCCGAGATCACATTCCAGGTTTTTCGAGAAAAATGCCTAAGGTGGACTGGCTTCAGAATTTCCCTATGTTTAGAAATGTGGAAGGTAATGACGCTGCTCTTCATCTGGTGAAATTTCACATCCATGTGAATAAATTAAATATCGATTTTCCTGAAGACTGTTTGATGAAGATGTTTATGGCTACTCTGGAAAATGAAGCTCGATCTTGGTATGAAAGTTTGCCACCTGCCTCTATTTATTGTTTAAAAGATTTTCATACAATATTCTTTGAAAGGTATAAAGAAACTTTTCCATCCTTAATATTAGTGCAGAATTGTTGTGAACACGTTAATAGTTTCATTGAAGATATTGAGAATTTTTATGGAGATGATGAATTGATGGACGAAGAAATCATGGAAGCACTGTATGAAAATCCATTTCAGCAGCATACAAAAAAATTAGAGGATACTTGTCAAGATCAGCAGGTTGAAGATCTTTATACAGCTGAAAATAATGAAAGGAGGTTTTATTTTAGATCTAATTGAAATAAAGGATGAGATGTCGGAAAATGATGTTCCAATCTCACAGAGTGATAAATTTAAGCCGGATCTAGAGTTAATATGTGATGAGGAAGAACATGTTGTTCCAGATCCCATAAAGGAGAGTTATATTGTTAAGGTCACCTCAAATGAAGAAAACAGAGTTATAGACCTGAGTGTTCTCATTCCATCAGAAAAGAGTCTCCACGAGGAGGTAATCCATTCCGTCTATGAAAAACAAGATGAGATCCTTGTTCAAGTAAGTGAAAAAGTTCTTTTGGATGAATCTTTGGTAGATGATAGAAATGTTAGTCTTGGATTTCAAGAGTCATCTGAATTTTCTTCTCTTATGATTAATGAATGTGTTAAGGAACATGATAATCTGGTTGTTATATCATATGAAGATGATCAAAAATATATTCAGACTATAGAAGACCAGAGCAATCAGAACTTCCATTCAAATTCTTCTTCATATGTTTCATGTTTTGAAATGTTCTTTCAAGAGGGAATCTTCTCACCTACTTGTTCATAATTTTTCGAAGACCAGGAACACACTCTTACTAAGGTATATTATGAAGAGAGATCAGAATCAAGAAAAAAGGACACCTTGTCTCTTCAGCAGAAGGAAAATATTCATGTTTTTCAGGATCCAATGGCAAATCTATTACAGTTAGTAGTGAAGGTAATCATTACAGTGTTCAGTGATGAAGGAGATCATGGTCAACTATGCTTTGGATGCCCAGTTGCAAGCATCTATTGTTGTCCAAAGCATCTGATCAGGAGAATCAATCAAGAAGGCATCTGCTTGATTGGTTACATTGGCATTTTGATATAGCCTGATGGTATATTTTCTTGTAAGAAACACAGGTGGTCATGTATTGCCATCAAGCTTTAAATTTTAAGTTTGGTCTTAGTCACTTTTGAGTTAGTTTGTTGAGTCAGGTCTTTCAGTCGATTTCAGTCTTGAAGATTGAGTCAGTTTTGAGTCGGTTCGATTCTGAGGAAATTATATTAAGAGTACGGTTTTGATTTGTGAGATTATTGACTCATTCAGTTCATCAAAGGCACAATGAAGTAAACTGCCCAAAACAAAGTTGAAAGAGTAAGTCACAATGCAAACATTATAAAAGCGGGTTTTATGAGTGAAAAATTAAAATATCTTGTATATAAACCCTTTGATCATCATCAAAGAGCTCATTGGCATTCAAAGAAGAAAAATTGAACAAGAGAAATCCATGTTGGAGAAAGGGAGCGAGTTTGAGGGAAAATTGTGCAAATTTCAAGGGCGCGACGCGTTGGGCTTGAAGCGTGGCGCATAGAGCAGGCGCGGCGCATTGGAGCGCCCTCCACAGTGCAAAAAACATATAGGCGCGGCTCATCAGGGAGGCGTGACGCATTGGGTTTGAGGCGTGACGCATACAGCTGCAAGCCCAATTTCACCATAAACTTCCCCAAAATTTCCAAATTTTCTATCCATGGTGTGCAGGTAAGTTAAGATTCCTTCCATTGCTAGTGAAGAGGTTTTTCTTAAGAGTTATGGTGGTTTAGTGTGATAAAATTCAAACCATACCTCCTTCCAAATTTTCTCAAAAACAATTGTCTAGGGCTGCATTTGTGTCTTTACTACCAAGTCCACTCCATCACTCCCTCATTCTTTCACTCCTTCATTCATTTTTCACTTTCATCCATTCATTCCCTAACTCCCACTATCCAAAACCCTAGTTACAAATCCTAAACCCTAATTTTTGTTCTTAAGCCTACATACTATTCCCTAAACCCACTATTCCCAAAAAACTTGTCCATATCATTCCCAAAACCCCTCATACCCTTTCCATCCACAATCCCTCATACATTCTCATCCTTGGTAGCAGAAAACTAAAAGCACCATAAATATCTTCATACTCATCAAGAAAACTCACACATTAGCAAACATGGAGTCTGATCCCTCCTATGACTGAGATGAGGAGACACACAGTGATTCTCCTACAGAAATGCACATGGCCTACCACTACTTGGAGAGAAACAAGGTGTGCAAAACAAGAATCAGGAACTTAAAGACCAAGTTAAAGAGAGCATCGAGGAAGAAAAAGGAGCAAGATAGACTTCAGATATTGGCTGAGGCTTCCTTTTCCCAACACAACACTTGATGGAGAACACTCAACCCAAATTTCAAAAAATTTGGGACACTTTTTGCATTTTTGGAATTTTTGGGCCAAAACACAGGTTTTTCTGCACAATGCGCCGTGCCACCTGGCGCTCGCTTTTGATGGGGGACTCCTTTTGATGAAAACTAAAAAAATTTGGATTTTTCATGGAATATGCATGCCTACCAATGGCCAAGAAATTTTGATAGGTTTTGAGCCCCCCAAAAGGTCAAAAACACCCCAAAAATGACCTTTCTGCCCCTTTTTCGACACAGAGGAACCAATGTTGGGATAACTCAATTTTGGAGGGGCAAATGGAGGCCAAATTCAAAAATTCCACTTGTGTTGGAAAGTAGACAGGTAGAAATTTCCAAAAATCCCACTTGGAGAAAATTTGGACATTGGGAAAGCCTCCAAAAGCAGCTGCAAAAAGGCGCTACGCATAGGGAAATCAGCGGGGTGCATTGGAGGAAATTTGCTCATTTTGGCCAAAAAAAATCCGTTTTTCGCCTAATTTCTTCATAGTTTGTCTTTTTTTCCTTCTAATTATCAAACTCATGATGCAATTTAATGTGACATGATGGATTTTGATGTAATTATGCTAAATTTTCACTCATAGAGGTAGATTGATCCATGAAAAGGTAGTTTACAACTGAATGAATCAGTTCCCTAGTTTTTAGGGGCAAGCTGTTCCACTGCCTACTTTTTAGTTCTCAGTTTAGAATTTGTTGGAACAGCTCATAAAATCATGAGCTCGACCCCTAGAGGCTAGGATGATTTTTTGTTTGCTTATATCTTATGTTTTCTCAGTCATTAGCAGGTTGGCCTTTTGGGAATGCTTTGAGCATTATTGCACATTCATCTCTGCAGTTTGGCAAAGGAATAGACTAGGGTTTGCAATTTATGGGATTCTTGTGGAATATTGATTTGGTATTGTGTTTCCCTCTGTAATTGAAAGTTTTACACGTGTTTTATGTATGCCATTATCTCTCTTTGTTTCATCTTAACTAAATCAAACAAAGTTATAGGTAGACTACATTAAAAGTGCAGTGCTCTACCTTGGGTTTGTTTAGTTATTCATGTTTTCAGCTGTTTGAAGAGGATCCCTGAGATTTTCATGCCCTCTCCAACTCCTCATCTGTCTAAACCTCTCCATCTCATTCAATTTGAAGTACCAAACCATTTTCCTACCTCGCCCCATAAATATCTCTATAAAACTGAGCCTCATTCCCCAAACCCGAATCTGCCTTTCCATTTGAGCCAACAAAAGATCATTAAATTCAATCAAACTCTTTTGCACATGTACCTAGCCTAAAATCAGTCTTCACATCAATTCATCTCAAGCCTCATTGATCATTTTTTGCTGATATTGACAAGGAGAGAGCCCTCTCCCGACCTGGTAGGGCTAGCTACTAGGTTAAGCGTGGTTTGATGTTAACCTAGATTCTGCCTTTCTCAGCCTGAGGTAGATTTAGGTGCTGACAGAGCATATGAAAAATTTCCTAGATTTATTGAGGCATGTATTGTATCTTAAGGATGAAAAATCTAGAGTTCAGAGATTTGTCAGTGGATTACCATTAACATTTAGAGATCAGATTGAGTATGAAGAGCCTTGGTCACTTGAGGAAGTTATTGGGAAATTGAAACATGGGTTTGAGTAGTCAAAGTGTAATACATAATATCAACAAGGGTGGAAAGGGAAAGATAAATTTAAAGCTAAATGGAAACCAAAAAGAGAAAGACCCCAGGATGCATAAGAGAAAGAAAATGTTGCACCTTACAAGAAGTTCAACGTAGTTAAACAAGGACATGGGTCAAAGAAGCATAATAGAGGTGATGGTACATGATAGTTGTAGTGTTGTACATGTGGTAAGAAGCATCTTAAGAGATAATGTATGCAAAATCAGGGTGGTAGGACTCAAATTTATAGTGCACAGGAAGCACATGTTTTTCGGTATTTTGGGAAGATAATTTCATGTATCTATGCAACGATGGATAATAGGCAGGAAGATCACCAGGAATCTATAATTGAGATGGGAAGCAAGATTTGTGATCAATTTGTTTCTATTTTGATTGATCCTGGATCTAGTTATAGTTATGTTAACCCTAACTTGGTGGATAAGTGTCTTTGAATAAATAAGTGCATGCAGAATCTTGGTTGATGCAGTTGGTTATAGGTACAAAGAAGAGATTTCATCATTGGGTAAGAGTTTGTGCATTTGAATTGAATGGTATGCCTACCTCATAACATTTGAATATAATTTCGTTGGGATCATATAACATACTATTGGGTATGGATTGGTTATACCTTCACAAGTGTTACAGTTCAATTTGGGCATCATACCCAAAGACCAGTATGAACACGGTCTATCATCCCATAATTCAGTTGCTACATGCCCTAGATAAGTCATTCCATTGATGGCTTTGATTAATGAGATTTCCAATGTTTAAAGTATAGTTAAAATTCTTGGCTTGGTGAGGACGGAATGGAGTTGGAGCAGGTTTATGATGAATCGATCTATTGGTTGTAATATTCTCCTCCTACTTTCTCAATAAATATATATGTTATTTCTCTCATATATATGCTTATATCTTGTGAATGCATTCTCATGTGTATGTATTCTCAGATCTAATCGGTTTGATTTGGTTAAGATAGATAGATATTTTATATTTTTATGTTGTTTGTTGTCTTCTGTCTTTGATTGCAGGTATCGATCTAGTGGGTTTAGTTGGATTGAGAACGACGAAAACAACGAAAGAAGAAGAACGAGAGAGAAGGATTAGAAGTAGGTCTCTTTCCCTTTAGCCTATCTATTTGTATTAGAGAAAAGAATTTTTATCTTTATTTTGTTGTTCTGAGTGAAGGAACACCATACTCAAGGAAATATAGTTTATCTGTAGATTATAATTCCGTAGAAAAAATTAGCAACTCCACTGGGGAGAAATCCATCATTACTGGTGTTTTTGTCTTTGTTTATCACCATTAGTAGACTTTACATCATCTTTTTAGTCATTTTAATGTACTTTTCTCCTTAGAAGTGTGTTTAGTCTGCTTGATTCTCAAGCTTTAATGCGCTCAATGCACTGTTGGTTAGGGTACAGTGCTCTGCAAAGCACTATCTCCCATTCAGATGTGCTCTTCAATGCACTTCCTGCCCTTAAGGGGTGTGTTGCCCCCTCAACCAGCCAAATTCCATCATAATTTGTCTTTGCATTCAATTTCAGCCAATTTTTTGTTGTATTCTTAGATGTTTGATTTCTCTTAGAGACTAGTAAAAATTACTTGTTCTTCCTCCTTTGGATAGTTTTTTGTTCAATGTTTCATTAACTATTTTCTTTATCATTGTCAAATTAAATCCAAAGTTGTAAATTTTTGCATTAGATCAATTCTTTATTTTCAAAAAGGAAATTGTTGTTCCATTCTTCATTTCCTAAAGGAAAATTGTCGTTTCATTCTTCATTTTCCTAAGAGAATATTGTTGTTTCATTCCTCATTTCTAAAAAGAAAACATTTGTTTGATTTATTTGTGCATTTAGTTTCTTTTTACTCATTCACATTAAAGGAGGCTAAAAAGAAAAAATATGCATATGCATTTAGAGATTGTGTGTGTTGCATAGGAACAGATTACGGAAATATGAATTTAGTTTGAACTCTTTGATCTATGCTCAAAAATCTGATTTCTCTATCCCTCTAGTAGCTAATATTTTCATTGGAAAACTGAATTGAAAAGTTTGCTTCTCATTTAGTTTGCATTTTAGGAATTTCCCATTACATCTCATGATGAATCTGAAAGATAAATTGTTAAGCAATATAAACAGAAAACTCACCTCAATCAACCTAAGAAAGCATTGCAACATTAATGATAAAATTTATAAGGTCTAGGCTAGAGACATGTTCTAGCATCGTTAAACATAGCATCTATCACTAACTTGTCTGCGATACATTCTAAGTTTGAAATCCCACTCCATGTATGTAATTATATTGAAGCTCATCCACGTACCTTCGGGTATACATGGTGGTGTTCTAGTATGAAAAGTATAAGGGGGTGATCTCAGTATGCGGTTTCACATTAGACAATGCTAACACGGACTTGGGTCTCCATGTACCTTTGGGTATATTTGGGAGGACAAATTTAGGTTTCTTACCATCCATAGCTTACCGAGTCATCCTCCTTGTAAATTTTGATACAATGAACACAACATTCGGGGAGATTTCTTGCCCGTACTTCTTGGTTCGCCAAAAGGTATTGTGCAATTCAAAATTACTTGGTAAACCTTTTTCCTAGTATCACCCTTTTATTTGTTTATTTTTTTTGTAATAAAATCAATCAATAATCATGGAAGAAGAACAATCCTTTCCTCGTCGTTCACGTAGAATAATGCTTAAACCACCTTTAACAAAGGAAGCCATTTCTGGTCAACGAAGGAAACTCCGTTATATCGAATCTAGTACCATCAGTACCTCTAGTGTGTCATCTTTATTACATATACCATAGTCGTCTCGAGTCATTTGTACACATCCTGGTTTATATACTGTCATAGAAACAGAGTCCTCATTGCTACCTGTGGACACTGAAGATCCAATCAGTGAGACCATACATCTAGAACCTGATGTTGTTCAATTGGAATTTGATCTGGATCACAACGTTCTTTTACCAGAACATCTAGATCCTGAAGTTGAACAACTGGAATTTGTTCCTGTATCATTCACTCCTCAGTCATTTGTAGCCATTGAGTCTTCCATTTTATCACACAGGTGGTTGTACCCCAATAGTCTCAGGTGGGTCCTTGAACCCATTACACTCAAGTATTGGGCCTCTAAGCTCCATCTCCTTTGGCTTGTTTACAACAACCACCTATATCTAGAATATTATAACCATAGGCTAGATTACCCTTTTACAGGATGTCACAAGCTCCTATCGGTCTTACCTATTCACAACCGGGTCCAATTTATTCTGGATTGGGCTCTAATATTGGCAGGAAATCACCTTGGCAGCCACAACCTAAAATACCACAATAACAATTCCAACAACAACCAGCTTATCCAGGTCTTGGTCAACAGATCCCTCAAGAATTTGGTCATCAAAATAACCCCTATCTAGGTTACCAGTAGAAAATTCCTTATGCTGGTGCAAAAAGGCCTGTTGTCGAAGAAATTCCATCCTATCTTGGTTGTGTTCAACTTGACTTGAATCGACAGTTTCCATTTGTTGCAACATTAGAATTACTTGATTTAAACTGGCTTACCAATGATCCTGTTGTTGCTCCTAGAGACAATTTAGAGTTGTGATAGACCACTGCCTAGGACATCTTAGCATAGCAAGGAGCATATAATATAATGTAGGAAGTTGTCAGCTTCAGCTCACATGCTATCTCCTGTAAACAGGGAAAGGAAATAGAATGGGACCAAACTCTCAGAAACTGACACAGGAAAAGAGATACTGCAGAGGAAAGATGCAAAACTCTAATACAAAAGCAACAGAGAATTCAGAGACAGTTTAATGCAAAGAGGGTCGATTCAGAAATACTTCACAGACATAAATTATCAGAAGGTGTATGTAGTGAAAGAAGTATTAAGAAGATACTAGTTAACATTGAGCTAATACCCATATATACAATACCACCATGCATGGGCTTACTAATTCAGTTGAGCTCTCTTGTATTTAGTTGAGTTGGATTACCGTATGGTTTCAAAACTGAGTGAGGTGGTATCTAAAAGAAAGAACACAAGGCCTAGAAATTCCTGGACCAGAGAAGGTGGGATTGCGGTAAAGCCATATTTTTTCTTCCTAGGTAGGCCTAGGAATCCTCGACCAGTGAATGGTAGGATATATGGTAAAACCTAGAGGCGTGTTCCCTCAATTAGGCATATGAATCGTTGATCAGTGAATGGAGGGATATACAATAAAACCTGAAGGGTGGAGTCTTGAGTAGGCTAGGAATCCTCAGTTGGTGAATGGTGGGATATATGATAAATCCTAGAGACTAGGAGGCAGGAAAATTCCTCACGGTGTAGGTGGAGAAATCCGATGGCATCCTTAGTTTTTTAGGGCCTATTGATCTGATGGGGATTGTAGTAAATCTCGAGGAAACCTGGCTTGGTTTGGTTTTGAGTCCCACATTCATGCTTGGAATATGCCATGGGGTTAATAGGTAGAAAAAAATATTTGGTTCAGCCAATATATGGTTGGGTGGTTCGTGGAAGTCCCAAACTTGGTTAGCATATGCATTCATTAATAAGATCTTCTTCTCCTCGGTATTTCTTGTGTAAATGTATTGGTTCATATGTGGTTTTTTTGACTGTTATATCCTTGTTATTTATGTTTGTTATGAGTATGTTTAATGATAGATTTGATGTACTTTTCTCATTATGTTTTGTTTAGAAAATTAATGCACAATGTATATATGTCCTAATAAATGATAATGAAGCTATTTTGATAAGGAAACAATGTTTCTTTATGAATCTCAGATAAGTATGAGACCCCTATGCTCAGATATTTTGTTATGACCTATATATTACATATTTGTGACATATTTGGCTCTTGAAGGTTTTGTAGCATGTGTGGAAGATCAGTTTGCTTTAGTATGTCGGTTCCACTTTCTTAATTGTGCATGGGGAGTTGAATCACATCTGAGTAGCCTCTTGTCATATGTATACCCTAGTAGAACAGTTAGGTTAGGTAAATGTGGGAGGAGGATGTTACGGAGTGGTATTAGAGCATGGTTCACCCCTTGGACTAGTTGGGCAGTTTGTTGATCATGCATACATGTCGATTGCATATGTGTTCTTTATGCTTGTAATATATGTGATTTTTTGTATGCATGGTGGTGGTCATGGTTTTAGTTGTTTCACCACGTGAAAATTGATGGTGTTGATGTTGGATGTGTTTATCATGAGTATATGTCAGTTATGAATTAGTTATGCACGCCATTGTTTATATGTCTTATGCATACATTGACATAGTAATAGTTGTCGTGAAGGAGGTCATGTTATGTGGTCTCTATGGTCATGCATTGATAACTGGAAAATGGTTGAAATGATGTTTATATATTTTCATGATTATGTTTATACATGTATCATGTTAATCTGGTTGATCATGCAGATGAGATACCCTCCCCTGAACTATATTGAGTTATGTTTATTATGTTATGTTTTGGTTTAGCTGGCATGGCATACTTGCAGGAAAGAGATCAAAGATGAATAACAATATGGTAGACTATATCTAACAAGAATCTCCCTAAGGATCATATGAGCAACGTGGTGGTGGAAATTCTGATGACTTAGCGGACACATTGAGAAGTTTTAAGGTAGAAATAAGAATTTGTAAGGTTTACAATGACAAGATCATTCAAGAACAGGAGAAAAAGTCAAAATTCAATGCGGTAATCCTTCAGAGTTTTTCATAATTGCAGATACAGGGACCACATCAAATCAACCATAGGAAAGAGGATATGACTTATGGGGCATATGGAAATATATCTCATGGTGGGCATAGGTCAAATAGAGTAACATGATCATATATCACAGGGTCTTAGATACTCTAGATAGGAAAGGTGATGGACATAGGTTTTACTCTATTTTTGGTTCTGACAAGAACTATGATCGTCATTTTTATCATCCTTACAGAAGGAGTGACAAGGGATATTTTCCCGAAGACTTTAAGAAAGAAAATCCACCTACCTTTGATGGGGATTTGAATAAGTCAGAAGATGCATAGGAATGGTTACTTTGGAAGAAGAAATTATTTAAGAAACAAGTTGCATGAGTACAAGGAGAACATGAAGGCCAGAAGAGCTATCTTCAACCTCAAAGGGAAATAAAACATCTGGTGGGAAGATGTGAAACAGGTCAGATACATCAGGACATATGAGTTGAGTTGGCATGAATTCAAGAGATTTTTCAGGAAGAAATACTTGTCAGAGAGGCACTATGACAGTAAGGCTAAGTAATTCTATGAGTTAAATATGGGATCGATGAGAGATGAAGAGAATGTTAGTGTCGGTATCTTCATCCCTCTGTTAGTGATCAAATTCTCTTGTTGCATTGCATATTAGGTGTCTTGCTCAGTCAACTGAATTTTATTAGGATCATGGATCATTTGAAGGTAGTGGCTTGTTGTACATTTTCCCTCATTTCTTTTACCTACTGGCCCATTTCCATTCATCAAGATCATCTGCAGTCACTTTTTGTATTTAAATTTGCAAAAGTCATTTCTAGGGTTTCAGTTTCATTAGGTCCAAGGTTTCATCAAAAAGGTCTTCAAAATGTCCAATAACAGTCAACAGGGGCATGAGAAGGTTGAATAAAGTTCCAGTACCAATAAATTTCATAATCGCATGCTCAGAAATGTATTTTTCCTCAAAACCCTGTTTTGAGGAAAAACAGAGTATTTTAGGTTTTTATGTATAAACTTGATGTAATTTCAGTTCTCTCATATGTAAATAAATTTAATGGAAACCCTGGTCACCTTTCCAGGCTTCAGCAGCTCCATCCCCTACAAGGAAAACAAAAATCAAGTCCTTCAGTTCATCAAAGGCACAATGAAGTAAACTGCCCAAAACAGAGTTGAAAGAGTAAGTCACAATGCAAACATTATAAAAGTCGGTTTTATGAGTGAAAAATTGAAAGCTCTTGTGTATAAAACCTTTGATCAACTTCAAAGAGCTCATTGGCATTCAAAGAAGAAAAATTGAACAAGAGAAATCCGTGTTGGAGAAAGGGAGCGAGTTTGAGGGAAAATTGTGCAAATTTCAAGGGCGCGATGCGTTGGGCTTGAGGTGCAGCGCATAGAGTAGGCGTGGCGCATTGGAGCACCCTCCACAGTGAAAAAAACATACAGGCACGGCTCCTCAGGGAGGCGTGATGCACTGGGTTTGAGGCGCGATGTATAGAGCTGCAAGCCCAATTTCACCATAAACTTTCCCAAAATTTCCAAATTTTCTCAAATCTGTGGTGTGCAAGTAAGTTAAGATTCCTTCCATTGCTAATGAAGAGGTTTTTATTAAGATTTATGGTGGTTTAGTGTGATAAAATTCAAACCCTACCTCCTTCCAAATTTTCTCAAAAACAATTGTCGAGGGCTGCATTTGTTTCTTTGCTACCAAGTCCACTCCATCACTCCGTCATTCTTTCACTCCTTCATTCATTTTTCACTTTCATCCATTCATTCCCTAACTCCCACTATCCCAAACCCTAGTTACAAATACTAAACCATAATTGTTGTCCTTAAGCCTACATACTATTCCCTAAACCCCCTATTCCCAAAAAACTTGTCCATATCATTCCCAAAACCCCTCATACCCTTTCCCTCCACAATCCCTCATACATTCTCATCCTTGGTAGCAGAAAACTAAAAGCACCATAAATCTCTTCATACTCATCAAGAAAACTCACACATTAGCAAAAATGGAGTCTTATCCCTCCTATTATTAAGATGAGGAGACACACAGTGATTCTCCTACAGAGATGCACATGGCCTACCGCTACTTGGCGAGAAACAGGGTGTGCAAAACAAGAATCAGGAACTTGAAGACCAAGTTGAAGAGAGCATCGAGGAAGCAAAAGGAGAAAGATAGAATTTAGATATTGGCTGAGGCTTCCTTGGCCCAACACAACACTTGATGGAGAACACTCAGCCCAAATTTCAAAAAATTTGGGGCACTTTTTGCATTTTTGGAATTTTTGGGCCAAAACACAGGTTTTTCTGCCCAATGCACTGCGCCACCTGGTGCTCGCTTTTGATGGGGGACTTATTTTGATGAAAAATCAAAATTTTTGGATTTTTCATGGAAAAATATGCATTCCTACCAATGGGCAATAAATTTTGACAGGTTTTAAGCCCCCAAAAAGGTCAAAAACACCCCAAAAATGACCTTTTTGCCCTTTTTTTGACAGAGAGGAAGCAGTGTTCGGAGACCTCAATTTTGGAGGGGCAAATGGAGGCCAAATTCAAAAATTCCACTTGTTCTGGAAAGTAGATAGGTAGACCTTTCCAGCAAGACCACTTGGTACAAATTTGGACACCAGGAAGGCCTCCAAAAGCAGCTGCAAAACGACGCTACACATAGGGAAATCAACGCGACGCATTGGAGGAAATTTGCTCATTTTGGCCAAAAAACTCTGTTTTTCGCCTAGTTTCTTCACAGTTTGACTTTTTTTCCTTCTAATTGTCAAAATCATGATGTAATTTAATGTGAAATGATTGATTTTGATGTAATTATGCTAAATTTTCACTCATAGAGGTAGATTCATCCATGAACAGGTAGTTCACAACTGAATGAATCAGTTCCCTAGTTTTTAGAGGCAAGCTGTTCCACTGCCTACTTTTTAGTTCTCGGTTTAGAATTTGTTGGAACAGCTCCTAAAATCATGAGCTCGACCCCTAGAGGCTAGGATGAGTTTTTTTTTTCCTATATCTTATGTTTTCTCAGTCATTAGTAGGTTGGACTTTTGGGAATGCTTTGAGCATTATTGTACATTCATCTTTGTAGTTTGGAAAAGGAATAGACCAAGGTTTCAGCACTTTATGGGATTCTTGTGGCATATTGATTTGGTATTGTGTTTCCCTATGTAGTTGAAAGTTTTACATGTGTTTTATGTATGCCATTATCTCTCTTTGTTTCATCTTAAATAAATCAAACAAAGTTATAGGTAGAATATATTGAAAGTGCAGTGCTCTACCTTGGGTTTGTTTAGTTATTCATGTTTTCAGTTGTTTGAAGAGGATCCCTGAGACTTTCATGCCATCTCCAACTCTTCATTTTTCTAAACCTCTCCATCTCATTCAATTTGAAGTACCAAACCATTTGCCTACCTTGCCCCATAGAGATCTCTGTAAAACTGAGCCTCATTCCCCAAACCCGAATCTGCCTTTCCATTTGAGCCTAAAAAACATCATTAAATTCAATCAAACTCTTTTGCACATGTACCTAGCCTAAAATCAATCTTTACATCAAATCATCTCAAGCCTCATTGATCATTTTTTGCTGAGATTGACAAGGAGAGAGCCCTCTCCCGACCTGCTAGGGCTAGCTACCAGGTTAAGCGTGGTTTGATGTTATCCTAGATTCTGCCTTTCTCAGCCTAAGGTAGATTTAGGCGCTAACATAGTGGCGACCATACTGGGGAAGAAAAGTTTTTTGTTTTCTTTATAAACTACAGACGAAGCCTGAAGTTATCCAGGTAGCCTTCGAAACGCTCTTGCTTTGCATTAGCGAAAGTAGATGAATGCTGCTTCAGTCAATCTCCGGTCTAGTTTATGAACTGAACATCTGGTTTCCTCAGTAAAATCTAATCAAGTTTAGATCTTATTGTTGATGGTGGAAAACGATCAGACATCGAAAGGCTGAAATAATTCACCTGCCGACTTCATTCACTGAAAAATCCAGAAATCAATGCTTCATGGTGACTCCACCGTAGGAAGATCAATAGCTTTAAGATTTTAAATATGGCAAGGGTTGCAAGAAGATACGCTCCCATGAGCCGAGATCACATTCCAAGTTTTCCGAACAAAATGCCTAAGGTGGATTGGCTTCAGAATTTGCCTATGTTTAGAAATGTGGAAGGTAATGACGCTGCTCTTCATCTGGTGAAATTTCACATCCATGTGCATAAATTAAATATTGATTTTCCTGAAGACTGTTTGATGAAGATGTTTATGGCTACTCTGGAAAATGAATCTCGATCTTGGTATGAAATTTTGCCACCTTCCTCTATTTATTGTTTAAAATATTTTCATACAATATTCTTTGAAAGGTATAAAGAAACTTGTCCATCCTTTATATTAGTGCGGAATTGTTGTGAACACGTTAATAGTTTCATTGAAGATATTGAGAATTTTTATGGAGATGATGAATTGATGGACAAAGAAATCATGGAAGCACTGTATGAAAATCCATTTCAATAGCATACAGAAAATTTAGAGGATACTTGTCAAGATCAGCAGGTTGAAGATCTTTGTACAGCTAAAAACAATGAAAGAAGAGGTTTTATTTTAGATCTGATTGAAATAAAGGACGAGATGCTGGAAAATGATGTTCCAATCTCACATAGTGATAAAGTTAAGCCGGATATAGAGTTAATATGTGATGAGGAAGAACATGTTGTTCCAAATCCCATAAAGGAGAGTTATATTGTTAAGGTCACCTCAAATGAAGAAAATAGAGTTATAGACCTGAGTGTTCTCATTCCATTAGAAAAGAGTCTCCACAAGGAGGTAATCCATTCCCTCTATGAAAAATAAGATGAGATCTTTGTTCAAGTAAGTGAAAAAGTTCCTTTGGATGAATCTTTGGTAGATGATAGAAATGTTAGTCTTGGATTTCAAGAGTCATCTGAAGTTTCTTCTCTTATGATTAATGAATGTGTTAAGGAACATGATAATCTAGTTGTTATATCATATGAAGATGATCAAAAATATGTTCAGACTATAGAAGACCAGAGCAATCAGAACTCCCATTCAGATTCTTCTTCCTATGTTTCATGTTTTGAAATGTTCTTTCAAGAGGGAATTTGCTCACCTACTTGTTCATAATTTTTCGAAGACCAGGAACACACTCTTACTGAGGTATATTATGAAGAGAGATCAGAATCAAGAAAAAAGGACACATTGTCTCTTCAGCAGAAGGAAAATCTTCATTTTTTTTAGGATCTAGTGGCAAATATATTACAGTCAGTAGTGAAGGTAATCATTACAGTGTTCAGTGATGAAGGAGATCATGGTCAACTATACTTTTGGATGCCCAGTTGCAAGTATCTATTGTTGTCCAGAGGATCTCATCAGGAGAATCAATCAAGAAGGCATCTGCTTGATTGGTTACATTGGCATTTTGATATAGCCTGATGGTATATTGTCTTGTAATAAACATAGGTGGTCATGTACTACCATCAAGCTTTAAATTTTAAGTTTGGTCTTAGTCACATTTGAGTTAGTTTGTTGATTCAGGTCTTTCAGTTGATTTTAGTCTTGAAATTGAGTAAGTTTTGAGTCAGATTTCGGTCCTGAAATTGAGTTAAGAGTCTGGTTTTGATTTGTCGAAGTTATTGACTCCATAGCCCAATGGACGAAGGCACTACCTGCTTTCCCAGATATCTGTAGTTCTTGGCACCTCCAAGGAGCTACCATCCCCATTGGAGCAAATGTTAGTGTCGGTATCTTCATCCCTCCGTTAGTGATCAAATTCTCTTGTTGCATTTCATATTAGGTGTCTCGCTCAGTCAGCTGCATTTCATTAGTATCATGGATCATTTGATGGTAGTGGCTTGTTGTACATTTTCCCTCATGTCTTTTACCTGCTGGTCCATTTCCATTCATCAAGATCATTTGCAGTCACTTTTTGTCTTTAAATTTGCAAGAGTCATTTCTAGGGTTTCAGTTTCATTAGGTCCAGGGTTTCATCAAAAATTTCTTCAAAATGTCCAATAACGGTTAGCATGCGCATGAGGAGGTTGAATAAAGTTCTAGTACCAATAAATTTCATAATCGCATGCTCAGAAATGTATTTTTCATCAAAACCCTGTTTTGAGGAAAAACAGAGTATTTTAGGTTTTTATGTATAAAATTGATGTAATTTCAGTTCTCTCATATGTAAATAACTTCAATGGAAACCCTAGTCACCTTTCCAGGCTTCAACAGCTCCATCCCCTGCAAGGCAAACAAAAATCAAGTCGTTTAGTTCATCAAAGGCACAATGAAGTAAACTGCCCAAAACAGAGTTCAAAGAGTAAGTCACAATGCAAACATTATAAAAGTGGGTTTTATGAGTGAAAAATTAAAAGATATTGTATATAAACCCTTTGATCATCTTCAAAGAGCTCATTGGCATTCAAAGAAGAAAAAATGAACAAGAGAAATCCGTGTTGGAGAAAGGGAGCGAGTTTGAGGGAAAATTGTGCAAATTTCAAGGGCGCGACGCGTTGGGCTTGAAGCGCGGCGCATTGGAGCACCCTCCACAGTGAAAAAAACATATAGGCGCGACTCATCAGGGAGGCGCGATGCACTGGGTTTGAGGCGCGACGCATAGAGCTGCAAGCCCAATTTCACCATAAACTTCCCCAAAATTTCCAAATTTTCTCAAATCCGTGGTGTGCAAGTAAGTTAAGATTCCTTTCATTGCTAATCAAGAGGTTTTTCTTAAGATTTATGGCGGTTTAGTGTGATAAAATTCAAACCCTACCTCCTTCCAAATTTTCTCAAAAACAATTTTCTAGGGTTGCATTTGTGTCTTTACTACCAAGTCCACTCCATCACTCCCTCATTCTTTCACTCCTTCATTCATTTTTCACTTCCATCCATTAATTCCCTAACTCCCACTCTCCCAAACCCTAGTTACAAATCATAAACCCTAATTTTTGTCCTTAAGCCTACATATTATTCCCTAAAACCCCTATTCCCAAAAAACTTGTCCATATCATTCCCAAAACCCCTCATACCCTTTCCATCCACAATCCCTCATACATTCTCATCCTTGGTAGCAGAAAACTAAAAGCACCATAAATCTCTTCATACTCATCAAGAAAAATCACACATTAGAAAACATGGAGTCTAATCCCTCCTATGACTAAGATGAGGAGACACACAGTGATTTTCCTACAGAAATGCACATGGCCTACCACTACTTGGCGAGAAACAAGGTGCGCAAAACAAGAATCAGGAACTTGAAGACCAAGTTGAAGAGAGCATTGAGGAACCAAAAGGATGAAGATAGACTTCAGATATTAGCTGAGGCTTCCTTGGCCCAACACAACACTTGATGGAGAACACTCAGGTTTTTTCATTTTTGGAATTTTTGGGCCAAAACACAGGTTTTTCTGCACAATGCGCCGTGCCACCTGGCGCTCGCTTTTGATGGGGAACTCCTTTTGATGAAAACTATACATTTTTGGATTTTTCATGGAAAAATATGCATGCCTACCAATGGCCAAGAAAGTTTGACAGGTTTTGAGCCCCCAAAAAGGTCAAAAACACCCCAAAAATGACCTTTCTGCCCCTTTTTCGACACACAGGAAGCAATGTTGGGAGAACTCAGTTTTGGAGGGGCAAATGGAGGCCAAATTAAACAATTCCACTTGTGTTGGAAAGTAGATAGGTAGAAATCTCCAACAATCCCACTTGTAGCAAATTTGGACACCGGGAAGGCCTCAAAAATTAGCTGCAAAAAGGCACTACGCATAGGGAAATCAGCGCGGCGCATTGGAGGAAATTTGCTCATTTTGGCCAAAAAACTCTGTTTTTCGCCTAGTTTCTTCACAGTTTGACTTTTTTTCCTTCTAATTTTCAAACTCATGATGTAATTTAATGTGAAATGATGGATTTTGATGTAATTATGCTAAATTTTCACTCATAGAGGTAGATTCATCCATGAAAAGGTAGTTTACAACAGAATGAATTAGTTCCCTAGTTTTTAGGGGCAAGCTGTTCCACTGCCTACTTTTTAGTTCTCAGTTTAGAATTTGTTGGAACAGCTCATAAAATCATGAGATCGACCCCTAGAGGCGAGGATGAGTTTTTTTTTGCCTATATCTTATGTTTTCTCAGTCATTAGCAGGTTGGAATTTTGGGAATGCTTTGAGCATTATTGTACATTCATCTCTGCAGTTTGGCAAAGGAATAGACCAGGGTTTGCAGCAATTTATGGGATTCTTGTGGAATATTGATTTGGTATTGTGTTTCCCTATATAATTTCAAGTTTTACATGTGTTTTATGTATGCCATTATCTCTCTTTTTTTCATCTTAACTAAATCAAACAAATTTATAGGTAGAATACATTGAAAGTGCAGTGCTCTACCTTGGGTTTTTTTAGTTATTCATGTTTTTAGCTGTTTGAAGAGGATCCTTGAGTCTTTCATGCCCTCTCCAACTCCTCATCTGTCTAAACCTCTCCATCTCATTCAATTTGAAGTACCAAACCATTTTCCTACCTCGCCCCATAGAGATCTCTGTAAAACTGAGCCTCATTCCCCAGACCCGAATCTGCCTTTCCATTTGAGCCAACAAAACATCATTAAATTCAATCAAAATCTTTTGCACATGTACCTAGCCTAAAATCAGTCTTCACATAAATTCATCTCAAGCCTCATTGATAATTTTTTGCTGATATTGACAAGGAGAGAGCCCTCTCCCAACCTGGTAGGGCTAGCTACCAGGTTAAGCGTGGTTTGATGTTAACCTAGATTCTGCCTTTCTCAGCCTGAGGTAGATTTAGGTGCTAACATAGCATATGAAAAAGTTCCTAAATTTATTGAGGTATGTATTGTATCTTAAGGATGAAAAGTCTAGAGTTCAGAGATTTGTCAGTGGATTACCATTAGCATTTAGAGATCAGATTGAGTATGAAGAGCCTTGGTCACTTAAGGAAGTTATTGGGAAATTGAAACATGTGTTTGAGTAGTCAAAGTGTAATACATAATATCAACAAGGGTGGAAAGGGAAAGCTAAATTTAAAGCTAAATGGAAACCAAAAAGAGAAAGACCCCAGGATGCATAAGAGAAAGAAAATGTTGCACCTTACAAGAAGTTCAACGAAGTTAAACAAGGACATGGGTCAAAGAAGCATAATATAGGTGATGGTACAGGACAGTTGTAGTGTTGGACATGTGGTAAGAAGCATCTTAAGAGATAATGTATGCAAAATCAGGGCGGTAGGCCTCATATTTATAGTGCACAGGAAGCACATGTTTTTCGGTATTTTGGGAAGAGAATTTCATGTATCTATGCAATGATGGATAATAGGCAGGAAGATCACCAGGCATCTATAATTGAGATGGGAAGTAAGCTTTGTGATCAATTTTTTTCTATTTTGATTGATCCTGGATCTAGTTATAGTTATGTTAACCCTAACTTGGTGGATAAGTGTGGTTTGAATAAATAAGTGCATGCAAAGTCTTGGTTGATGCAGTTGGTTATAGATACAAAGAAGAGATTTCATCATTGGGTAAGAGTTTGTGCATTTGAATTGAATGGTATGCCTACCTCAGCACATTTGAACATAATTTCGTTGGGATCATATAACATACTATTGGGTATGGATTGGTTATACCTTCACAAGTGTTACAGTTCAATTTGGGCATCATACCCAAAGACCAGTATGAACAAGGTCTATCATCCCATAATTTAGTTGCTACATGCCCTAGATAAGTCATTCCATTGATGGCTTTGATTCATGATATTTCCAATGTTTAAACTATAGTTAAAATTCTTGGCTTGGTGAGGACGGAATGAAGTTGGAGCAGGTTTATGATGAATCGATCTATTGGTTGTAATATTCTCCTCCTACTTTCTCAATAAACATATATGTTATTTCTCTCATATATATGCTTATATCCTGTGAATGTATTCTCATGTGTATGTATTGTCATATCTAATCGGTTTGATTTGGTTAAGATAGATAGATATTTTATATTTTTATGTTGTTTGTTGTCTTCTGTCTTTGATTGCAGGTATCGATCTAGTGGGTTTAGTTGGATTGAGAACGACGACAACAACGAAAGAAGAAAAACGAGAGAGAAGGATCAGAAGTAGGTCTCTTTCCCTTTAGCCTATCTATTTGTATTAGAGAAAATAATTTTTATCTTTATTCTTTTGTTCTGAGTGAAGGAACACCATACTCAAGGAAATATAGTTTATCTGTAGATTATAATTCCATAGAAAAAATTAGCAACTCCACTGGGGAGAAATCCATCATTACTTGTGTTTCTGTCTTTGTTTATCACCATTAGTAGACTTTACATCATATTTTCAGTCCTTTTAATGTACTTTTCTCCTTAGAAGTGTGTTTATTCTGCTTGATTCTCAATCTTTAATGCGCTCAACGCACTGTTGGTTAGGTTACAGTGCTCTGCAAAGCACTATCTCCCATTCAGATGTGCTTTGCAATGCACTTCCTGTCCTTAAGGGGTGTGTTGCCCCCTCAACCAGCCAAATTCCATCATAATTTGTCTTTGCATTCAATTTCAGCCAATTTTTTGTTGTATTCTTAGATGTCTGATTTCTCTTAGAGACCAGTAAAAATTACTTGTTCTTCCTCCTTTGGATAGTTGTTTGTTCAATGTTTCATTAACTATTTTCTTTATCATTGTCAAATTAAATCCAAAGTTGTAAATTTTTGCATTAGATCAATTCTTTGTTTTCAAAAAGGAAATTGTTGCTCCATTCTTCATTTCCTAAAGGAAAATTGTCGTTTCATTCTTCATTTTCCTAAGAGAATATTGTTGTTTCATTCCTCATTTCTCAAAAGAAAACATTTGTTTGATTTATTTGTGCATTTAGTTTCTTTTTACTCATTCACATTAAAGGAGGCTAAAAATAAAAAATATGCATATGCATTTAGAGATTGTGTGTGTTGCATAGGAACAAATTACGGAAATATGAATTTAGTTTGAACTCTTTGATCTATGCTCAAAAATCTAATTGCTCTATCCCTCTAGTAGCTAATATTTTCATTGGAAAACTAAATTGAAAAGTTTTCTTCTCATTTAGTTTGCATTTTAGGAATTTCCCATTACATCTCATGATGAATCTGAAAGATAAATAGTTAAGAAATATAAACATAAAACTCACCTCAATCAACCTAAGAAAGCATTGCAACATTAACGATAACATTTAGAAGGTCCAGGCTAGAGACATGTTCTAGCATCTTTAAACATAGCAGCTATCACTAACTTGTCTGCGATACATTCTAAGTTTGAAATGCCACTCCATGTATGTAAGTATATTAAAGCTCATCCACGTACCTTCGGGTATACATGGTGGTGTTCTAGTATGAAAAGTATAAGGGGGTGATCTTAGTATGTGGTTTCGCATTAGACAATGCTAACACGGAGTTGGGTCTCCACGTACCTTTGGGTATATTTTGGAGGACAAATTTAGGTTGCTTACCATCCATAGCTTACTGAGTCGTCCTCCTTGTAAATTTTGATACAATGAAAACAAAATTCGGGGAGATTGCTTGCCCGTACTTCTTGGTTCGCCAAAAGGTATTGTGCAATTCACAATTACTTGGTAAACCTTTTTTCTAGTATCACCCTTTTATTTGTTTATTTTTTTGTAATAAAATCAATCAATAATCATCGAAGAAGAACAATCCTTTCCTCGTCGTTCATGTAGAATAATGCTTAAACCACCTTTAACACAGGAAGCCATTTCTGGTCAGCGAAGGCAACTCTGCTATACCGAATCTAGTACCATCAGTACCTCTAGTGCGTCATCTTTATTACATATACCATAGTCGTCTTGAGTCATTTCTACACATCCTGGTTTATATACTGTCATAGAAACAGAGTCCTCATTTCTACCTGTGGACACTGAAGATCCAATCAATGAGACCATAATCCAGAACCCGACGTTGTTCAATTGGAACTTGATCTGGATCACAATGTTCTTTTACCAGAACATCTAGATCCCGAAGTTGAACAACTGGAATTGTTCCTATATCAGTCACTCCTCAGTAATTTGTATCCATTGAGTCTTCCATTTTATCACATAAGTGGTTGTACCCCAATCGTCTCAGGTGGGTCCTTGAACCCATTACACTCAAGTCTTGGGCCTCTAAGCTCCATCTCCTTTGGCTTGTTTACAACAACCACCTGTATCTAGAATCTTACAACCACAGGCTTGATTACCCTTTTACAGGATGTCACAGGCTCCTACCGGTCTTACCTATTCACAACTGGTTCCAATTTATTCTGGATTGGTCTATAATATTGGCGGTAAATCACCTTGGCAGCCACAACCTAAAATACCACAATAACAATTCCAACAACAACCAACTTATCCAGGTCTTGGTCAACAGATCCCTCAAGCGTTTGGTCATCAAAATAACCCCTATCTGGGTTACCAGTAGCAAATTCCTTATGCTGGTGCACAAAGGCCTGTTTTCGAAGAAATTCCATCCTATCTTGGTTGTGTTCAACTTGACTTGAATCGACAGTTTCCATTTGTTGCAACATTAGAATTACTTGATTTAAACTGGCTTACCAAAGATCCCATCGGCTATTTTCCTTGGTGGCTGGTGATTCGACAAAAAATACCCTCTGAAATTCCTAAATTAAATGGAAACCCTGGAAAATACCCATCAACGCATGTTATGACTTATCATTTGTGGTGTTCATCAAACTTATTAAATGATGACTCTGTTAGACTGCGTCTTTTCCAGTGTATGCTTACTAGTCTAGCTATGAAGTGATATATTGAATTACCATGAGCTTCATTTGATAATTTCACTACCTTATCCACTACATTTTTAACCTAATTCTAGTTACCCATACGATATGAAACTGGAAAAAAAATATTGACCCACTTTAAACAAACTAATGCTACTCACATTTCTGATCATATTCATGAATGGCGTCATCGTCGTCGAATGGTCAAAACATTTGTTCCTGATCAACTCTTGGCTGAGTGTTTTATTAAGTCCTTGCTGCCATATCTCACCAAGGATGTAGCCAAAGGCAACATCATCACTGAAGAGAAAGTCATTGTTGATGCCCAGCACTTAGATTTTATTTATAATCAGTCTGGCACGCTCTTTGAGAAAATTCCAAATGCGTCGTGATCAAGTTTTACTGTTCCTACTCCATATGGTAAGGACTCTCATGCCGGTGACGATATGATTGGTTCTGCAAACACTCACACCTCTATTGCAGCTGATCCTGCACCTTCTTCCAAAATATATGTCGTGTCATCTGACAAAGGAAAAATTCTCAAGAAACCTGGAAGTAAGAAAAATGGGAAAGAAAAGAAAAAGAAAAATTGAACCCCCCAAGAATAATCTTATCAACAATCTGGAAATTCTCGGAAGCCTCGTTACCCTTGCTTGATATGTAATGAGGAACACTTTTTTCGAGATTTTCCTCATCGCGCAAAAGTCTCAAAATTTCTTCAAACTTCGGTTGCATCTAGTGTGTTGATAGATCCTTTTCCAAATCCAGACACTAACATGGTTGCTACGGATCCTGTTTATAGTTCCCAAGTGCTTATGATATTTGTCACAAAGGAAAAAACTGATGTTTGGGTGTCTACATGAAAAAATATTATGGTAGTCAAGCTAATAGTCAACCTACTACCTCGACCACAAATCCATCGACTGAATCAATTCTGCCACCTATTATTCCAGAGTTAATGATAAAGCCACCGAAGGGAGTTGTCCACAAATCGACATTCAATCCTTGAGCTTGCACAGCTCAAAATTATAACATAGTTGAAGATTTGGCTCAGTCACCTTCAGCTATGTCGACACTTGGGGTAATAAAAAATTGTCCCTCCCAGAAGCAGGCTTTGTTATCGGAAATTGGTGGAATCGACCCAATAGATTCTAATATTGTAGTCTTTAATGACATGGGTTATGTGCCACAATTATCAGCCGAATTAGCATTTTAAATCCAAGTAAATGTTCTAAATCACCTCGTTCATTGCAATATTATTGATTAGGGAGCATATACTTGTATCATGTTTCTCAATTGTTGGAAGTCACTTGGTTCTCCTCGCTTATCTCAAATGCCTACAACGTTTAAATATTTTGATAATCATACATATAAGCTTTGTGGTATCATCAATAACTTGCATGTCGAACTAGGGGAAAAAACTGTAACTGTTGAAGTTGAGGTCGTTGACGGACCCCTTGACTACAACATTTTAGTTGGAAGGCCATGGGTTTATGCTATGAATGTGATCATTTCTACTTACTTTCGGTTGATCTCCTTCCCTTATAAAGGCGCCATCACAGTAATCAATCAAATATCCTTATTTGCCTCTAATTCCCAGGTATCTAGAAGTGTTCTGTTAGTTCACGCACCCTAGCTAGAACTTCAAAACATTGGTGTAGGACTCTTAAATGATTCTTCCCTAACGGGCACCTTTTCATTATCGCAGCCTATGACGTTATTGGAAATTGAAAAAATAGAGACCTGCTACATGATATCTTCCACTCCATCTAATTTAAGGAAGATTACCAATGGTTCTGAAGTAGATATGTTGGGTGAATTTCTGATGCCAACCGCAATTGAGCTCTTATAGCAATCAATTTTCTTGGCTTGGGTAGTGCATCTTGATCCATTGTCGCCGATCATTTGGGTTGGTCGTTCATTAGATTTCAGTACTCCTTTTGATCCTTTTTCATCCACTTTCTTGACTGATGAGAGAATTGTGGAAGCCATGATGCCGGAAGGAGAACCATGGGACAATTATCATCATCGTTCCCATCTTCCAGATTACAACAAAGATAATTTTATTGAACTATATCGCCCCTACAATCTCTGATTTATTTTCGAATTCTATTCCAATTAATTCCATTGAATACGAGAAAAAACTGTCAAATATTGAAGAAACGATTTCTATCTATATTTTGACCAAACATAGCATTGTAGAAAACATTCATTTCGGCATCTATTGTTCTACATCTGAACTACCACTTATATCTCTCTTTTTCGTGAATTCTGAGATATATTTGCTTGGTATTATGAGGAAATTCTAGGCATAGATTATAGTATTGTTGAACACACAATTAAAATGTACCCTGATTTCAGACCGGTCTGTCAATGCCTTCATCCTATTCATCCAAAGAAGGTTGCCGCCATTAAAGTAGAAGTTTAAAAACTTTTGTTTGCTGGTTTCATTTACCCTGTTCCGCTTATAGATTTGATTTCCAAAATTTTTCTTGTCATGAAGAAACAAGGGAAAATTAGAGTGTGCGTTGATTATCAGGATGTCAATCTTACTTGTACAAAAAACAATTATCCTACTCCCTTTATTGACCAAACTATTGATGAATCTGCTGGTTGTGAAATATTTTCATTGATGGATGGATTCTTCGGTTACAATCAAATCAATATTCTCCCAGAGGACCAATATACGACAACATTTATTTGTCCCTAGGGCACATTCACTTATCGTAAACTCCCATTTCTTTTGAATAATGTTGGGGCAACATTTCAGAGAGCAATGGATTATGCTTTCCATGAAATTAAGCACATTGTTCAACCTTATCTAGCCGATTTACCCGTGCTTTCACGAAAACAGATTGATCTCTCGGTGCATCTGAGAGCTATATTTATATGATGCTGAGACTACAAGGTACTCATCAATTCACACAAATGTGTGTTTTGTGTTGGTTCTGGTCATTTTCTTAGATCCGTCATCTCGAAAGATGGAATTCGAACTAAATATACCCTGATCTGAGTGTCATTAATGTATCCCCCTAATTATCAGAGTGATTATTTCCCATATCTCATCACTGCAGATACAACCATTGTTATGGGTTTAGTCCAAGAAGAATATGAGATAGAACATCCAATATATTATTTGAGTCGTAATATCAATGATACAAAAGTTAAATACTCATACATTGAAAAGCTCACCTTGGGGCCGTTCAAGTTGTCCAAATATTTCACCATTATATCCTACCCCGAAAGACCATTGTCACTTCGTATTGAAAACCTATGACACACATTCTGTCACATCAATTTATGGGGGGGAATATTCAAAATGGATTGTCATTTTGCAGGAATTTGAAATTCATAAAATCCAAGTCAAAGAATTCTTTGGTTTAGGTTAAGCTTCTCTGCGACCTTGCCTCTAATAGTACTGAAACTACATCGGAACCATCAATTCCAAATGAGTCTATGTTTCTAATTGGGTCATATGACCCTTGGTATGGAGATTTTATCATTTATCCCCAAACCAAAACTTTCTGGTCTGATGCCTCTCGCTCACAACAACGACGTATCCGGTACCAAGCCAAAGATTATTTGATCATTTGTGATACACTTTATCGTCGTGGTGTCGACACAATTTTAAGGAAGTGCCTCACCCATGAGGAGGTCAATAAAGTTTTAAATGATTTCCATGCTGGTGCTTGTGGTGGACATTTTTTTGGTTATGCTCCCGCACAGAAGATTCTTTGCGTTGGTTACTTCTATCCAACCATATTTCGTGACTGCATTCTCGCGGCCATAAGTTGTATTTTTCTTTTTCAATCATGTCGTTTCACGGTTTGGTGTACCACAAGCTATAGTTACATAACATGGCAAGCATTTTCGTAATAACATGATGAATGATTTGAATGCCAAATTAGGACTGTTGCATGATAGTTCTATTCCTTATATCCGCAATCTAATGGACAAGTTGAAGCCATTAACAAGATTCTTAAGAGAATGATTCAATGAATGATAGGGGTTCACAAATGAAATTGATATTTAATCCTTTACTTGGCTTTATGGGCATATCGAACCTCAGTGAGAAATATGATTGGATTTACTCCCTTTCAGTTGGTGTATGGTCTGGAAGTTATCTTGCCACTCCAATGTGAAATTCCATCATTAAAATTCGCTATTGACTTGTTACCTAACACCTCTAATGAAGAAGCGTGTATTTTTAACCTCATCCATCTAGATGAAACACGTTGTGAAGCTGCATTGGCCAACGAAGTGCATAAGAGACGAATCAAGGCGCAATGTGACCACAATGTCAAGCCTCACATCTTCTCAGAGGAAGAGTTGGTCTTGCTTTATGATTAGGAAGTTGATTTGATAGGAATAGGAAAATTTGAGCCACTATGGAATGGCTCCTACATTGTCAAAAAAGTTCTGGCTAAGGGTGCCTATGAGTTAGTTGATTATGATGGAATTCCTTTGGCGCAACCTCGAAATGGGTTGTACCTTAAACGTTACTATGCATAATTGAGCGTATAAACTCATATTGTTTATATGATTGATTGCATTAATTGTCTTAGTTTGTTTTTTAGATTTTTCTTGAAGTTAGTAATCCACTTTACATTTCATCACAGATGAATGAATCTTTGGAACCATTCGTTGGGTATGACGATGGTGCTAGTCGTAGTATGCAGAACCTATCCTCTGCAGCATGAGCCATTTTCACTCCAGGTGGTGAGTTAGTGATTTTTCAAGGGATTTGTATCGGTCGATCAACAAACAATATTGGTGAGGATAGTGTTTTGATCGAACTTCTCTCTGATGTCATTTCACTTGGCATTAACCGCATCATCATTAGGTTAGACTCACATCTTGTCGTACTGAAAATTTCTAGCGTCTATACTATCTGAAATCCAAAAATTCATTGTATGTTACTTAGAGTTAAACTTTTGGAAGGTCATTTTGATTGCAGTCAATATCAACACATTTCCAGAAATTTGAAAACATTAACTGATTCTTTAGCGAATTATGTTTTAAACAGGCATTTTCAAAACATGTAAAGACACATTTTAAATTCACATCATACAATTGAATATGATTGCACATTAAACATAGGAAAACACTGAAAGAAAATAGATATATAGTTTAGGTTTTTAAAAAATTTGTGCCCAAGACACATTGGTCATCTGACCTCAAAATGTATACATAAATGTCAAAAGTAAAACTAGTGATGCTCCTGATAACAAGCAACTGCTCTATCTATCATCCGAAATAGCCTCATCTAATGGCTAGGAACACCAATAGTATGGCATTGCAGCCTCATATGTAAATCCTTGATCTAAACATCTGGTATCCCAAGAGTCAAACCCTCAATGTGTTGTTGCAACTCAACAACATTCTCGGTCAGATCCAACTCCCGAATGACTTCTCTCCTGATAGTCTTCTCTGTTGGTTCATCTAATACTGCTCTAGTCAACCCAGTGGTCGAACGCAACCCACATCTGTGTACATAAAAAATTTATTTATTCTTGGAAAACATAAAAAATACAAAAATGTAGAAACCTTAAAATAAAAAACATGGTCAAATTTTTTTTACCCATTGCACCCCATTGAGCACCATCTGGTAAAATCAAATATGGATCTCCATGGAAATAGACATCTGCATACGGATAATCCTCTGTGGCGATATTCTGTCATCAGAACTAGGCAAAGAATGTAGTAGATAATATGATGGTCAATTCACGAGCATGTCTAGCCATCAATTCAACCCATCTCTGCATCCGAGGATCTCTAGGACAAGAAATTCTCAGTGTCACATGTTGTGGCTACATCAAAGGAACTTGCTCTAAAATAAAGGAAATTAGGATCGAGCCATAACTAAAAGTTATTTTTCCTACCACCCTTTGCTTTAGTTAGTTTTTATTTCATCTGAAAGAGTACTGCTTCAACCCAGTTGAACACTGTTTGTTTGAGACACTCAAAAGCATATTGCGTGTATGAATGGTTTGCAACATGTAGTGTCACAGAACCAACAAGTTTTGAAATAGTAAAAATGATAGTTCTCAAAGGTAAATCACGTACATAATGAATGCTTATCTTTCCATATTTACCTGATTCAGTACCTGTCTAACAATACTGGCGTATGTAATCCTTCACTGTCTCTCCTCCAAGAGCAGATCCCGCAAGGGAAATGGGAGAACCACGTCTCGATAATCTAGTAAGAAAGTAAACATCCTCAAAAATATTGGGAGCACTTTTTCCCCAATATGAAAATCCTGCAATGTTGGATCCCATGAATGAACTAGGAACTCCAATAGTTCCATATGTTGTCTTATCCCTGATAATCTAAAGTACTTAAGCAACCCACAATCCCTGAGGGCTATTACAGTACCTGGATCATTTAGGGAAATCATTTTATCTTTCTCACCATGTAATGGTCATTTTGATCCGATCAATACTAGAAATCCAACCATAAGCTTCATTAGGATCCATTTCATGCAAAAAAAATTAGGAATTTTTTTAGCACACAGCAAGATTTTTTTTTGTGGAAATGTGCCCAACACACCCCTGGTCAATGGATAGAGCATTACAAACCATCTAGAGTTCAATTTTAGTGCTCTGCAACACACCTTTAGACATTCAAGGGTGTGTTTCCCTCAGAGCATGTATATTTACCCTAAGGGGCTCAAAAACCCAAAAATTTACCATGAAATGAAACAAAAATGATGCTAAAAGAAAGAGAAGGTTAAGATCTCCAACCTAGATCAAACAAAGCGGGAAATTTTCCACTGAAACTATCACAATCGATCGCTGAAGTTCGAGGGAAAAATTGGTTCATAGCTCCTAAATTTCAAATGGTAACTATGGAATGGTAAAATGAAATAGTAAAAACTTCGTTTTAATATTCATTTTGATTTCTTAATGATATTTAATGATGTGACTATATTTTTTGTTCATTTTTACTATGAAGCAGGTATTTTTAATTTGTTTGATGGTTCACTAAACAATTTTACAACTGATACAATAAGTTTTAAGTGCACAATAATCCAAAAAATGATTTGACCATAGAGCATAATTTTATCTCTTTTTCGAGCTCTGTTAAACATCAAAAAAGGAACCCCCCTAGAGTCTTATTTT
The DNA here is from genome assembly GCA_034641835.2 of Pinus albicaulis. NCBI lineage: Eukaryota > Viridiplantae > Streptophyta > Pinopsida > Pinales > Pinaceae > Pinus > Pinus albicaulis. The sequence continues at coordinate 922,220,128 of CM076574.1, read as the reverse complement.
AGCTCTTTTCAAACTCCGATAATGTGAAAATATTGTCGAGCACTTGTCTTTTCGAGCTTGTAAAAGGAAATGAAATGAAACGATATCTAATTAGTATAATTTCAACCATTTTTCAGATTGAGATAGATTATTTACGAAAAAGGAACACCTTATTCAAAAATGTCTAAGAGGTTTTCTCAGGTATCATTTTACACTTTTTTGGACCTGAGCGAAAAAATTATGAAAAAGGACTTATGGAGTTTTCTTTTCGTCCCTTTTTCAAACTCTATAAACATAAAAAAGGACCGAGTTTCATTATCTCTAGACTCATTAAATCATCAAATAGCGATGGATTCACCCGACGGGTCAAATTATCGATCAAGCATATGTTACCCTCCTCAAGCTTGTTAAAAAATAAAGAAGTATTGGACAACAATGATAGGGAAAAATTTGGGAAAATGAACAGAACACTTTATGGTAGCAGGTCACTCTTAAACATGACACTTTCACTTCATATTCGTGTATTTAGGTTGGGTAATCTTCTTGATGGCCTATCATACCTATGGGCTATCATACCATCCATCACTTTATTTTGGGTCAATGCTTCCAACTCATTTAAATGTATATGATATGTTCAAGAGAAGTCATCCAGTAATTCCTCATCTTCTGCAATACTCATAAAACTTCATTTTCATAACCGCCATCCTTGAACATTGCTTCATCAAGTCACATTTTTTCTCCAAAATCAGCACTCCCGTTTCACGATAAATTTTCTTCCTGTCAACATCAGCTCATCATCCAGGAAGTTAACTTAGAAACATATTTACAATGCCTTCGAAATTTCTTACATCAACGATAGGTTTCTCGCTTCCAAAAATAGGTTAACATCATCAGACCTTTGACCGAAAGATTTTATTTGGCATTCGACATCAAATCATCTATTCACACCTTACAATTTGTACTGCAGTACCTTGAGAACCATTAACATTAACGATGGTTTCTCTTGCGTCGGTTAACGACTTACATCAAAAGCTAGTAATCAGACGACATTTTCCCATGTTTGACTTTAGATCACATATTCGCATGGTTAGAATTGTACTTGAACGATTGAGTAAATGAGATAAGAAGACCTCAGATCTATTTTCATCCATCCAGGTTGCAATTTCAGGAATTGTACCACATCATCCGTACGATGGCTTTACATACATATGGTCATCTGATCATGGGCCTATATTTGTAGGCATGTCTATATCTGTAGACGAATTTATGATTTATGTACGTGTTATGATAGTTTATGTGTTGAGCATGGGTATTCCTCCCTTGGAAATTCATGTCCAAGATGTACAAGATATCATGATATAATGTATTTCAAATTGATGCAATTCATTGTCCTCTTCAGATCCTACTCATCACATAGTAAAGCATCTCATCCAAATATTATCATTATTTGGACTTCATGCTTTAGGGGGTAGCTATTACAAGTCAATTTTGGCATCAACCCCAAGACCAGTATGAATAGGGTCTATCATCCCCTAATTCAATACAAACACGGTCTATCATCCCTTACATGCCCTAGAGAAGTCATTCCATTGATGGATTTGATTCATGAGATTTCCAATGTTTGAAGTATAGTTAAAATGACCCATTGACTCATAAATTCTCCTCTGAATGGGCGTAAGTGTGTTGAAAATCACTTATCCCCATGCAAGGGTGCTCTGTAAATCACTTCCCAACACTTAAGGGTGCGTTGGTCTCCTAGGAGCGAAATCATCATTGTTTCGGGAATCTCGACATGTCCAGTGCCTTCTAGAAGAGCTCATAGGTGTCATACTTTGAATACATGTGTTCATACATCACCTTTGAACATGGAAACATGTCTCATCTATTATTAGAAATCCATTCAATTCCATTTATTGAGAAACTACCTACAATTTCCCTATAAATTGAGCGCTCATATAAGTGCTAGGGAGGAAGAAATTTTTGTAGTGTTATGCTATTGGATTCTCAATTGATGAGAGTTGGAGTATTGTTATGCTATTGGGATGATGGTTGGTATAATGAGGATGGAATGAAGTTGGAGCAAGTTGATGATGAATCGTTCTATTGGTTGTAATATTTTCCTCCTACTTTCTCAATAAAGATATCTGTTTTTCCTCTCATATATACGATTATATCTTGTGAATGTATTCTCATGTGTATGTATTCTCATATCTAATCAGTTTTATTTGGTTAAGATAGATAGATATTGTATATTTGTATGTTTTTTGTTGTCTTCTATCTTTGATTGCAGGTATCAATCTAATGGGTTTAGTTGGATTGAGAGCGACGACAACAACGAAATAAGAAGAACGACAACAAAGGATCACAAGTAGGTATCTTTCCCTTCTGCCTATATATTTTTCTTAGAGAAATGAATTTTTATCTTCATTTTTTTTTTCTGAGTGAAGGAACACCGCACTCTGGGAAATATAGTTTATCCGTAGATTAGAATTTTGTATAATAACAGGACTAAGGTAGAATTTTATGATAAGGCTATTAAGTGCTTGGACGAGAATGGAGAATAGAGAGTATTACAGGGTAAGAATAAGGAAACCCCAGTTAGAATGGTGACAACTATGCAGGAAAATAATATTTGTATAAAAAGGGTGTGTGTTATTCGAAATACATATTTCTAGTGATAAAGGTAAGGAGTATGTGAATGCAGAAAAATTAAGAAGGTACCCAATATTACAACAGTTTTAGGATGTGTTTATTGCATATATTTCAGAGCTCGACCTCAAAGGGAAGTGGATTTTTCTATTGATTTTGTATCAAAGGCAGTGCCAGCATTGAAGGCACCATACAGGATAAGAAATCTAGAGTTGCACTTGAGGGAAATGCTTGACAAGGGATAGATTAGGCCAAGTGTATCACCATGGGGTACATTGGTATTATTTGTGAAGAAGAAGGTTGGTAGGCTATGTAATGATTACAGGAATTTGAACAAGGTAACAATCAATAACAAGTATCGGTTTTCAAGGATTGATTACTTTTTTGATTAGTTGAAGGGAGCAGCACTGTTATCGAATAATGACTTGAGATTAGGATATCATCAGGTATGCATTGAAGAAGAGGATATCTATAAGACAAATTTTCAAATGAGGTATGGGAATTATGAGTTTGCTGTAGTTCCATTTAGTTTGACTAATGCTCCAGCTACCTTTATGTGCTTGATGAATAGTGTGTTGTGTACTTATCTGGACAAGTTTGTTATTATATTCATTCATGAAATATTAATATATTCTAAGAATGAGGAGGAACATGTCGAACACTTAGTATCAATATTGAGATTGTTGAGAGAGAATCATTTGTATGATAATATCAATAAGTGCAGTTTCTTTTAGACAAAGGTACATTACTTGGGACATGTTGTTTCCAAGGAAGGTATAGCAGTGGATCCAGAAAAGATAAGGACTATCATGGAGTGGGAAGCTCCTATAAATGTGTATGAGGTAAGATCATTTACGGGGCTATTAGGTTACTACAAGAGGTTCATCAAGAACTTGTCTTGGGTTTCATATCCTATTATGTCATTACAGAGGCAAGGTAAGAAATTTGAATGGAAATAGGAATGTGCAACAAGTTTTTAACATGTGTTACGGTGTTGTACCCACCAACATCCACGAAATATCACCAATGAAGTCCTAGTTATACCTCACACAGTTTGGTGTAGGATTCGCATCAGGTATATGGCATGGTTTCCGATTTCTTAAAGATTTTCCTTGGCTCTACTGTTAGTAATAGATAGGGATGCAATGGTGCCTTAAAATAGAAAGAAGGTGTGTTTGGTGAGTGTTAGGTTGTATGTGTGTCCAAGTAACCCAACTGTAGAGAAGGGGAGAAAAATGAGACTCTAAAAGAGAGGTAATAGTACCACCTAAGAAGAGACACACATGAACCAGAAGGATATATCTAACTTCTAGCAAAATAGTCCACAAGGGATGTGACGATCATTACAACTAATAAGTGAGAAAGTTCTGTCTAATATACTGAAGAATATTCCACATCAATGGGATAGAAATAACAACCATTACAACACATTATCAATAAGACAAGTACTAAAATAACTGAAATAGTTCAACTACTTTAGCACATGTGAAAGACAACATGAAATACAAACATATGAAAATTAGTCTTACAAACATTCATAATCCATGGATGTAGAATGTGTTTGCCTATAAGGCTTCTATTATTAAGTAAAATTTCCAAGACACATGTATACAAAGAACATCACTAGCTCTAGTATTGGAGCTATTGGAGTCACTCCTTGGTCCACAAAATAACTAGCTTATATCTTTAATGCTTGACGGGAGGAGCCAAGGTGAAAAGTCCTTTGCTCTTACAATGAGGGAGTATATATAAAAATGAGAAGGTGATACTTCACCTTCCTTGTGACTCTTCGTCTACCCTCATGATTGGTTGATTTCCTATGACATTTCAAATTTACATGACTCTTCATATTCCACACATGTCCTTTGGACTTTCATTTACAATACATATTCTTCGTCATTGTCCACAATGGTGTGGCATGTAAACACTCATGAAATGAATTGACATGACATTGCTGACATAAAATGCTTAATTATGTGGCGATGTTAAGCCACTATTGTTGCTAAGTGCTAAGTTTCATCTCGAGGATTATTTTCTTTTCACCTCTGCATGTCTTGGTGATAAGGAATCTTCAATGATCTCAAGTCATGAATAATGGTCACAAGCTAGTGTCCCTTTTCTTTCTCTTGATTGATGAACTTGCATACTCAGCTACAAGAGTGTATTCTAGCATGCTTCCCTCATTCATCTCCTTCTTCATCATCTTTTCATAACATGACAGGGTACTTTTTCCTAAAATTCACTCATGACTAGACGACATCAATCTGAAAACCCCCTAGTCTCAGATTGTGCATATTGGTCCTTTGACTGATCTGGAACTGAAATGAGAGCTAGGAAGAAGGATTAGTGACTGTGCAATTGTGTAGTTCAATTAGGAAAGGGGGGGCCTTAATACTACGCAATGCGCAATTCAGGCTGGGCTGAGGGAAAAAAATACGCAGTTTCAGGAGACAGTCAGATAGACTGAGGGGATGGACACTGGGTGAACTTACTCTGCAGTTATGAGAGATAATATAGGTTGTTACATTGCACAATTTCAAAGTTCAAGGGCTCAGGGAGTGAACTTGAGGCCAGTGATTGTGCAATGTGTAGTTAGGGCCAAGCTCGAAGGAGAAATTGCACAATTTTGGGAGTCAAGGTCAGGATTTGAGCACAATAATTGTGCAGTGCAGCAGCCCTGGCAGGCAAGAACTATAGATTTCATAGTGACAAGAGGCAAGGTCATAGATAGAGGACTGAAACTGTGCAATGCATAGTTCAGGGAGGCTAGGAGGAAGCTTTGTTTCTTGGTTGAGAAATTTTCCTAAAATGGTTAAGTGTGGGATCAATGAGGTTAGTGTGAATAGTGATGAGACTTTGACTGTTATAAAACACTTAGAACACTTTGATGACTCAAAAACATAGATTATCCATGACATATCAGCAATGAATTTCCCTCTGTGTGATAACTTTACGATAAGTGAAACACTTAAGATACAGTTTGTGATGACCATGACAACACTTGTGTGATCGTGTTTAAAAATTTGAAAATGAGTGTGACAGAAATTTACATGGTGAGAAAAACTCATTTACACAAATATGGCCTCTTGAAACCACCAGAACAAGATTATGTACATGATGCGACAACCAACATGTGAAAATACTACATTTTCCTAACTTCCAAAATGGAGAAAAACACTTTAATAAAACACATGGAATGAGTTTCAAAGTTTGCGAAGACAATGAACAAGACCAAGGAACGCTCCGAAATTTGGCGTAGGAAAAAGTTGGAGGTTTTTGTAGCAGTGACAACACTTGGCAACACACTGGTAGAACTCCAACTTCTTTTCCTTGGTTAATCTCTTTCGTATAGGGCCTTGGTTCTTAGGGGAGTATTGATTCATCATGTGGATTACTTTGGTCTCCCCACTTACCCCATGAATAGACATGGTCCCATCATACCTTTTTTATTGAAAAAAACATAAAATTAAACAATACCACAATGTTTCAAGTTAGGAAGGGCAGTGAAGTTTGTGAGCTTATTATTTTTAGAGTATAGTTTTTCATCTCAGGTGTTGCTCCACTGCTAGTAGGCTTAGATAGTATGCCAACAGAGTCACTATGAAACAAAAAAAATTCTCCGATGCTAACGAGCCTGGTTAGTACCCCAATAGAGTTTCTTGCTTCAACTATCTACGAAGAAATCCTTTCTCTTCTTTCTCCTTTATTTATTTATCTTTTATCGGATTGTGCATTACAACTTATTCATTTTGGGTAGAAGAGGGATCCCAACTTATTGATAGCAAGAGAGGTTGTTCCTTCATAGAAGCATGTATGTACCTCTGATTTAGGTTTTATCATTTATATTTTTCCCCTTATCCTCTTCTACTTGTTGGATAGGCATGGGAACACCAAAAGATAAAGAATCGAATGCAGGCATAAGGTTTCTTGAATAGACATAATTTCATGGTTTAACCAAAACTCTCCTTACGAACGGATCATATTATCCATTATAACTTCATCGACAAAAAGGAATAACCAAGACAAGGAAGGAGGACTGAAGGTTTAGAAAAATGTTGAAGTGTCACAAGACTCTATTAGACTCCATCCACACACATATTAATAAGAAAAAACATGCACAAGCATGACACTTATTTACATAACTCAAACAAGACAAGAAACAAACAAAAAAATGGAAAGAGTATGTACATAGTGTAGGGCATAGCCTCATATCATCATTGAAAGTAGTTTTTTAAGTCTTGGCCATTGAAAGGGAGATATTCAATCTTCTTGTTAAGTGATTGAAGATGATAAGTGTTCTTTCCAAGCTTTTCATGGACTGTGAATGGCCCAATCTACAGGGATTGAAACTTGGTGTGTTTTCCTTTTTCCTCATTGGCTTTGTCCTACTTCAAGACTAAGTCACCCACACTAAATTTTTTCTTCTCTGCATACTTCTTGTCAAACCACCTCTTGATACAACTCTGATGAACTGAAATTTTTTCTTTTTCTTTCAGCCTTTCTTCCTATAAATTTTGAAGACATTCTATTATGCACTAGTAAGCATGGATTGCCTTGCGATTCTTGTGAAAGTTGGAGAGAAGGAAAGTAAAAGTTGGGAGGGAGGATGGATTCCTTTCCATATACCAGGAAGTAAGGGGAGGTTTTCAAAGAAGGCTTTGGTGTGACTCGGTCAGCCCATAAATATTTTACCAAAGCGGAGTGCCAGTTCCTTTGTTTAGAGAATATGGTCTTTCTGATGATGTGGATACAGTTCTTATTTGTGGATTCTGCAAGACCATTCCACTGTGTATAATAATTAGCTTAATTATTCAATACAATGCCATTTTATAATGCAAAATCATAGATTCTTAATGACTAAAATTATGTTTCATTATAAAAAAACAAGTGAAGTAGCAGTGTGGAACCTAGAAATGATATTTTGTTGAAGGAAGTTAATTACTTCCGGGTCATACACTTGTTTAAGTAGAAATTCCTTTTTCCACCACATTAAGTAGTCTATGGCAGTGAGAATATAGTGTTTATGTTTTGGAAAATGTGGAAATATTTCTCTAATAACATCCAAGCCCCACTGTTGAAAATGTTCTTCCACTGCGATAGGCTACAATGGTGTTGTTGACTTCTTCTTTTGGTAGGAACAAATTTGACAGACCGGAAACTTTGCGGGCATAAATGTGATAATCTTTGAATAAAGTAGGCCAATAGAAAATGATCCACATGATCTTATGTGTGGTTGTGTTTCCCACAAAGTGTCTCCTAACGAGTTTGTCATGGAGATCACACAATACCTTCTCTGAATCATGTGCTTAGAAACACCTGAGAAATACTCCATTATGGTGATTTTTGAAAAGCAACCCATTCACCAAATGGTAACATAATTCTTTAAGTCTAAGTTCTCTCTTATATCTTGTGGATAAATGGGAGGGAATGGTTCATTTATCGAGGTATTGGTGCACATATGTGTATAGAGAGTCTTCAATGATAGTGGGAGGTGTTCACTCAACATTGTACATTTCAATTTCTTGCTCCCATCCAGAGAGATTTTCTTCTTCATTTGCATCCATTGCTTCTTCTACTAGTCGACATAGCTCATGGCCCTTGATTGTGTGAATTTTTTTTAACTCTAATTCGTACTCCTATAAATCGGTCATCTAGTTTTCTCTTCTTTCACCCAGCTCTTGTTGAACAAATAGTGACCTTCCTCTTGGGTGTGGAACAAAGATAATACAATGATTTTTCAAGAGATAGGTTGGAAAGTGATTTAATTCCTTGTATATTGCATAAGCCTATTTATCAATGGCGGGATAATTTATTTTAGGTCTTTGAAGACTAGCACTCATGATAGATATGGGCCATATTTATTTTGATTATCCATTTGTGTAAGTACAGTGGCGAGAGAAGTATCATAAGAGAAGGTATAGAGAAAAAAATATTTATTGAAGTCTGGGTTGTATAAAGAAGGTGCTTCTGTGATAGCTTGCTTGATATGAAAAAAAGTGTCATTTTCCCTTTTATCCCATCTTTATACCACATCCTTATTTACCATCTCCTGTATTGGCTTGAAAATTTGAGCGTAGTCAGAGATGAACTTGCGGAGGAAGTTGATATTTCCCTAGAAGGATTGCATATAGTTTTTGTTTGCTAGGAAGGGAATCTACGTAATTTATTTGATCCTCTTCGGGTCTAGTTTAATCCAACTTTTAGCGATGATGTGGCCCAAGAGGTTAACCTCAGACACTATGAAAATACTCTTCTTTGGATTAAGTGATATGTCGTACTTACAACATTGCTAATTTTTTTTTCCTCAAATGGCATACGTGGTTGGATCTCTTCTTAGAAAACAATGGCATTTGTTGGCCCTTGGGTGTCTGTTATGTTATTTCCATGACTAATCGCATGTGTAGGGGGTTCATCGTAGGGGCGATAAGGCATCAAGTTTATTGTGTTGGGTGTAGCAAGGGTGTCACAGGGGGGATGCTTCCCACCCTATCGGGGAGTGATAGCCCCCCTACAGAGCATACGGGGTAGCAGCTGAGAATTTTTTTTGGACCCTATAATAGGTTGGAAGACCTACCTGTGGTTTTGTGCATGGGTTTTTCACATGATTTTGGGCATGATGGATTTCTTCCCATGGTATTTTGTAGATTTTATCAAGGGAAATATGGTTATGTTTTAATCCAAGGTTAATGGATTGGGGTTTATGAATGGTTCAAAATGTATATATGTATTGTAACATTGAAAGGAATATAATGAAAAATCATTCTGGTAGTCTCGTTTTTGGGATCCAAGGGAAAATACCTATGTATATTTGTTTTATGTTCTTTCGATTATATTTTTTTGTTTTAAGAATTCTTTTGCAGGTAATTTCTATACGGGGTTAAAACCTAAAAAATCATTGAGGTATACCACTACACTTTGTCCAATCAACCCATAAAATGTGATGTCTGTGGCGTGTTAAAATGTCGCACTGACATTAATCAACCCAAATGGCATTCTCTTGAGTGTGAACGTGCCCCAATTGGTGTGGAATTTTGTTGTCAGTCTGTCAGGATCTGAGAGTAGAACTTGGTTGCATCCTGAATATCCATCCAATAGATAAAACATTTCTGACCTTGATACTGTATGCAATATCTGTTCCGTAGACGTCATGGGGTAGTTATCCTCATCCGAGGAGCAGTTCAGATTATATAAAACAACACATAAGCATACTTTCCGATACTTATTTCTTACCATGACCAAGTTTGATACCTAAGTAGAATATCACACTCTATATATGATCTGAGCATCCAGCAACTTTCTTAACTCCTTTTGAATGAGAGGCTCAAGCATCGGATGTACCTTCCATAGCTTTTGCTGAAATAGCCTGGCCCCTTATTTAATTGGGATCACATGTTGGATAATTCATGTGTCATTATTTTTGAGCTCACAATACATCCATGCAAATACATCTTGATACTGCTTGAATAAGTAGATGAAAGCTTGTCGTTCCTGTGATTTGCAACAAGTACCAAGATTGAAAAACTTTGAATCTTTTTCTGTTACCAAATTGATTTGATCTTGTGAAAACATTGAGCTATGGGTGTTAGCATTGACTGGCCCATGAAATCAGTTCTACAAGTAATAAAAATTTTCTAATGACACCACTCCTTTCACTATGAGGTTTCCTTTTCTTGTGCTAGCTGCATCCTACAACACCTTCTCGTGCTCATCTTCGTCAATAGTTGCATCTTTGAATACATTGGTGTTCACCATGAAATGTAGTAGGCAACTGGTCATCACTGAAAATGAAAAATCGGTAATTTTATTAGGGACAAAAGGCTTATAAAGAATCTCTATAGAAAAATTGTCCCTTAGCAGTGATAACCTAGAAATAACATTTGCCAATGCATCTGCAGCTGTATTACACATTCTAGGAACATAAATAATATTAAAATCTTGGAAATGTGAAATCAAATTCCATACATCTTGTTGATAACTTTTAACATCAGGTGACACGCATTGTATGGTATCACATACATGTCGCACAACAATTTCTGAGTCACCTATTTCTTTAAGAAACAAAATGTTGAGTTTGATGGCTCTTTGCAAGCTTAAGATGAATACCTCATATTTTGCAGTTTTTTTCATGCACTTGAATTCCAAGCAGATAGAGATAAGATTTATTCTCTATCTTGGGTCTATTAAAATGCAACCAACTCCAGATCCCTCCTTTGTTTTGGAATCATCAAAGTACAATGTCCACATATCATATGTATAAGGACTACGAACTACATTAGTACTATTATTATTATTACTATTAACTGTAAAAACAACATTATCACCAATTGGACTAGGAAGGAGCTCCAACTGTGTTTCTGGTGAGACTAGGGATGGTTGTGCAAGCTAACACCCTAGTTTAGTTTCTAATAAGTAAATTCTAAAGATAAATTTTGTGAAAGCCACTGGATTGTTCTTTCCATTCAAGGGAGTGACCATATGTATCACTCTGAGTTCACTCAGATCTAATTGTTTCTTCCCTCGTATGGAATCCATAGATGTGACCAATCTATAGTGAAGTATCCTTGTATCATGTTGGAAGAGTCCCTACTAAAAAATACCCCATATTCTTATGGAATGTCCACAATTAATATGTTTATACATTGGTGAACTTGACCATTGGATGATAAACATATAAGTACATTTTTGAATTCACCATTTGCATGGACAAGAGGCATGTACAACTGAATAAATTGTGCATCTATTTTGTCCCATTTTTCATTGATTTTCTTCACAATAGATAATGGAATTACGTTTACTGATGCACTAGAATCCACTAAGCAATTGTGTACATTGAAATTGAATATTTATAAATTTAACAAAAATGGAGGGCAATGTGTATTTGCATCAATTTTTAAAGCATTAAGCATGGATTCAAGGGAACCATAGGACGTACTATATCCCTTACATGAAGAAGCATCGTTACCTAAGTGGACTGTCCAAGTGCACATAGGAGTATGTCTCGATGTCTTGTGATCTTTGTTAGTTCAAACATTAATATATTCACATAAGCCTTCTTCATCTCTTTGACTATGTTGTAATCCAAAGTGGTAGAAATTTATGATGTGTCTGGGGGTGTGACTTGGTTTGTGACTTTCAAATGGATGGTCTTATCCTTATTACTTGTGGAAGTATTTTTCATTGTGGCTACATTCCTAGAATTTATCTGAGTGTTCTGTGTAGAGATGACAGGTGGAATGATATTTCTTAACAAATTTTCCTTGAATTTCTACTTTGTCAACTCTGATTCAATGGCTTTCCATTGGATTCTCAAACTATACTGATTTTTCTACTTTTGGGTTAGGCCATCACTCGAAAGTTATTTATTGGCAATGAATTTTTCAGTTGTAATTATGTACTATGTGTTTACTGCATGTCCCACGGTAGGAGTTTCCTTGTTAGCAGCAATCCCTTCCTTTTCTTCCATAGGCTCAGTCTGCTCATCCACAAATATTGTATCAATGGCGTGAGTAGCAAGAACATTCATGGTGTCGTTCCATTGTAGACATGATTTTTATGAATGATACTCTTGATGATATGCACAATGTTAAGGTCCCGTAATTTGGCAGATTAGCAAGCCAAGCGACAGGGTAACATCAAACCAACTTTTGAGCCCTAGGACCTAGCCTTCCTGGACTTAGAGATGGCTCTCTCTATTTGTGCAAAGGATGTAAACTTGTTTGCTTTATATGTATTTGATTTTAGGCTAGTTGTTAAGTATTTTTTGGTTTGTTTTAGGTTTTTTGAGGGAGAACTGATCAAAGGATAACTAGATCAAAATTTTGTCAGATCAACTGGGCTATGGGGTCGATAAGGTCAAGACTGCCTCAAAGGGTGGACAGGGTATATTGTAGGGCCGATTTGGTCGAGATAAATGGATTATTTTAGGTGAAGTGAAATGAGATGGACACTAAGTTTGTGAGAGACAAAGAGGTTTTAAGCATAAATATTTTTACAGCAAACATCTATGTGGTAGGGCTAACCATTGATCACTATAAATGAAACTCAAACTGATAGATGCATAAAATGAACATTCAGGTGATACATAGAAGTATAAGACCCTCTAACTTTGGGAAAATCACCTTCATACTTTTGGGAAAACAAATAATACAAACAAACAACTCAATATATGAAGAGGGAAGTCCTAAACATCATATTTTGAGCTATCGGGAACTTTGAAATAATACTGCAGAGCATGGGCAAAGGGCAAGATCAAAACAAGACCTCTTTGGTTTAACTAGGACAATCAAATATTTAGAGAAAGGTTTCAGTGATAGGGTTTTGGTTAGCTATGAGTAAGCAGGGCATACCATGAATCATACTAGATAGCATACATAATAACCATTAATGAAATTTATAACAAGTTCTTAGGGTATCAAAGAGCAGTTAAGAATTATTTGACATAACCAAGAAAGAAGAAAACCATAGAAGCTGTAATGAATCAGGAAACTTGAGGTGTCTCCAAGGGCAAGTCTCAAATATATTCTTTACTGGCCTATAGCAAGCAATAAGCATGAAAAAATGTATGATAAACTAAGGAAAAATAATAGATAAGGAACATTATACCATTCACCAAGCCATGGAATCCTACAAATAGTCCTCTTCCACCATCCAAGTCAAACAAGAAATCATCCACTTCATGAGACAAAGTATTTCTTCAAAGCTTGTAATACTATGTGTTGCTCTATAACATCAAGTTCAGCCACTTGTTACAATGAAATCTCTTGGAATATATAGGTCAAAGAGAAAGAGACTATCCAAGAGCATCTAGAAGGCCATTGGCCTATTACAAATATCTGATTTTGTCCTTGACGATTTGCAAAGCCCAAGGCACAAAATATCTTCAAAAATATCTATAAAATGCTAAAAAATGAAATAAAATTGACTTTACAAGACTGAAAAGTGCTAAAAAAGGCTTAACGCACGTTTGGATGAGCATCTTCAGAAATCTGCCTTTTTTGCCAAAATGCTACAGGAGCGTAGCAGCAGAAAATTCCTTGTCTTGCAGAGGACTTTTGAGGGACTTCCCAATGTCAAAACGAGGCCTGTGATAACTCGTTGGAAAGCCCTAGATGTATAGCTTCTGGAACTACTTGATTTTTCCCAAAATGATCCCTCTAAGTCTGTCAAAAAGTGGACTGAGTGAAAAAATCCAGGGGGGTCTCATCTGCTGATATGTGAGGCAGAAAGGTGAATTTTGACTAATTTTTGCCTCTTTGGGGGACCAAAACACCTCCTTTGGATCTGAATATTTGTGAGTAGCTGCCCCAAAATTTAATCCATCCAAAAAAATGACTTTCATGAGTTGAGGATACTCCTAGCACCCATGGTAGCACCTAGAAGAATGTGCAATTAGGGCCAAAAAAACACAAAAAACAAAATCATGTCAAAATTTTCTCAATTTTGGTGAGCAATCCCCTTATGGGTTCTTAGAAGCATGCAAGGAATTTGAGGCCAAGATTTCAAGCCTAGATATGCCTTTTTCCACTTTTTCTACCGGGCGCCTCTTTCGGGCAGTTTTGAGCCTTTCTTGAGCAAGTTTGAGCTTCCTTCGGGCAAATTGGTTCAACTTCTTGTAGTGCCCGGTCATCTTCCTTTGTAGATCCAAGTCTCTGTTTTCTTTCTCTAATTTATCCTCCAAATTCTTGTTGGCTCTTTCAAGCCATGATTCTTTATCATTTTCTATTTCTTGGGTGAGCAATTGAGTGAGAGGATAAGATCGAACAAGGGTTGCTTCTTCTTCCTTATTTTTCTCCAAAGCTTTCCTAAGACCCATATTCCTAGGCCTTTTTCTTATTGGCTACTCTTCTTCTTCAGTATCATCAAATTCGCCCATAAACTCTTCAAGCTTGACTTGTGCTTTGTAGGCTTCCCTTTGGTATTTGAAAGCCCGGGCCTCATAAACTGCCATTTGACTACTCATTTGTTTGTTTTGCATCTGTAGAACATGTATGAGGTCTTTTGAACTTTCTAGATCAGCTTCTAAGTCATGAATTTGGGCTTCTCTGTTTTGCAAAAGAGCCTCAATAATTATAGCTTCATCATCTCCAACATCATTGTCTATTTGTATGATGTCAAACTCCTTTTCCTTTTCATGACTACTCTCCTGCTGTTCCTCTTTTTCTTTACCCTTGCCTTGGGTAGACTTCTTAGTCCTTTTCTTCTTTGGAAATTCAACAATACTCTTTTTAGGAAATTTGCCTCTACTTCTTAGCGCTCTTGTGACATTTCCAGTCACTGCTGGAGTGATATTCTTCTTTGCAGATCTAGTGTTTCTAGGCTTCACCACTTTTGGAGGAAGAGTCACGGCCCCTTGCCTAGGAGAGGCAGCTAGCACATGCTCTTGGCTGTGTTAAGGAGAAAAGAGAGGAGGTTTCATTACTTTCACTTTCTCAACTTGGTCCTTTACCCTGCTGCCTCCATCATCATCTGCTCCAGCTTCACCTTTGTCACTGTTTTCTTCACTATTTTGAGTTCGTTTAGGGCTGACAGCTTCATCATATTTTTCTGCCGCTTGACCATCTTCACTATCTGCCTGTAGAATGCCTTGTTTACCCTCATCTCTGTCTTGAATTTGCTGAGGGCTGCCTTCACTATGACTATTTTCTTTATCATTTTGCATGTTGTCACCTCTCTCACTGTTTTCTCTAGACTCTGTGTGTGGGCTGCCACCATGTGTAGAAATTTGAATAACTAAGATATTATTCACCGAGATTATCCTGATCACACACTATTTGAGCTTCATGCATAATACATAACTTCTTCTACTATTTATCATCAATTTGCGGAAATATAAACAATCGCATGCACACATTAAAACCATAAACAATCACACATATAAACACAGTATTTATGGGAGAGATTAAAGCTGAAAACCCCCAACTATATGTATATTATAATGATAGAGATCATGTAACAATCATTGTAAAAACTCCTCACAAGCTCTCAGTACAATCTCCAATTGTTACACACTACACAAGCTCAGATCATACAAAACACATGCTCCAATCTGCTCCACCTGTTAGCCATCCTCTACTGCGCAATCCAATATGGATAATTACCAGATCCAGGTTCAAATCCCACTGGTATGTACTACGCAATCCTCATTGGCTTCTCCATCAATGTGTGTGCAAATATAATGCACCAGTATAGTCACAACTGATAGTCACACTTGCTCTTTCACCTACCTCTTCACTGGTCTCCACTAAAACTGTCTATGCACTGCAGTTAACTGATGTATTCTTTAGTTGATTTATGAGTTAATAATTAGTGAATTAATTAATAATTAATTTACACCACTCTCACTAATTGTATCAATAAGTTAGACTAGATACAACTAGCTCAACTAAGTTAAACTGAACACAACTCCATTAACTATCTCATCAACTCCACCAAACTCTGTCACATGAGTTCTAACTGAAGTCAACCATGCAATAGCTCCACTAAACCCTAGGAATAGTGTAATTCCTTGTGTCAGCTGCATGTGCCACATCCAGGCATCAAACTGAAGTGCTCCAAGAGGTTAAGATAATGTTTAGAGTCCAAATATTATTAAGAGCTAATAATATTCGACATATCTATTTTTAGACTGGAAATCTAAAAATAGAAGTCCATCTATTTTTCTCGACTTGACCAACCAACCACAAATAGCATCCTGAAACTCATAGAACATGATCCATATGTCTAAAAATAGACTTTGCGCCAAAAATACCCTACGAGCCCACTTAGTGAAGGCGACTCCTTTCCACTAAGCTCATCATCTTGTTGCAATATCAACACTCCCTCTCAACAAGATATGGATTATCTGCAACCCCTATCCTGCCCCTGTGGTATTCGAATTTGCTCCTGGTGAGCGCCTTCATCAAGATATCAGCATCCTGATCCTCCATAGGAATGTATGAAAGTAACATGATTCTCCGCTGCACACAATCTCTGATATGATGATACCGGATGTCAATGTGTTTAGATCTATCATGAAATATTGGATTAACCGAGAGTTTGATGCAACTCTGATTATCACAATAAATCACAGTAGGCTCTAAGTGTGAATCGAACAACCCGACCAGGATCTTCCTCATCCATATAGCCTCGCATGCAGCCAAAATCGCTACCATATACTCGGCCTCTGCTGAACTGAGTGCCATGGATCTTTGCTTCCTGCTGTACTAAGAAACTGTTGTCGACCCAATACTAAAAATCCCTCCAGATGTGCTCTTTCTATCTATTGGGCTCCATGCCCAATCTGCATCCGTGAAGCCACACAGCTTCACCTCATCCGAATGTCTGTACCATAATCCATATCCCGATGTGCCTCTGAGATAACACAATACATGCTTCCCCTCCTTCCAAAAGAGCTTGGTAGGCTTAACCATAGCTTGTGAAAGCTAGTTAACTACATAGCATATATCGGGTCATGTATTGACCAGATACATAAGCGACCCCACCAACTGTCGATAAACAGTGGAATCCACTACCTCCGCCGAAGTAGCATCCTCCTTCCTCCAACCACCGGGAAGAGCAGTATCAACAGGCTTGCAGCCATGCATGTTGAACTTCTCCAGTATCTCCCGGGCATACTTACCCTGAGAAACAAACAGTCCATCACTGCACTGCCAAATTTCCAATCCCAGGAAATAATGAAGGAGGCCCAAGTCCTTCATCTCAAAATCTCTAGCAAGATCCTCCTTGCATGAAAGTATCAACAACTCATCACTCGTCAAAATCAGATCATCTACATACAGTACAGCGTTAAGCAACTTACCCTCACGAAAATGCGAGTATAGGTTGGGATACGCCTCACTCTTGGAGAATCAAGTCTTGTGGCTCTTGTCTACATCCGTGTGTGCCTGAAGCACGGTGCGTTTCAACCCATACAGCGCTCTTTTGAGCCTGCACACATGCGACTCACTGCTGAAGATGTCGAAACCTTCGGGCTACTCTATGTACACCTCCTCCTCAATGACTTCGTTGAGGAACGTGGTCTTCACATCCATCTGATGAATGTGCCATCCCATCTATGCTAAGAGAGCTAGGATGCTTCGTATGGAAGAATACCTTGCGACAAGTGCAAAGGTTTCTTCATAGTCAATCCCCTCAATCTGTGAGAAGCCCCGGGCAAAAAATCTTGCCTTCTACTTCTCGATGCTCCCTTCAGCAGCTTTCTTCACTTTGTAGATCCATCTCGAACCTACCACTGATTTCCCTTCCAGCCTTGGGACAATATCCCATGCCTTTGGTACACGACAATCAAATCTGCATGTTCCTGTGCATCTACCCATGTGGGGTCCTCCACAGCTTCCTCGAAAGAGGATGGCTCTGTCATGATACACTTGCTCACAAGAGCCATGTATCCAGTGTACCAGTCAGGTGACTGTTTATGTCTGTGCTGTGATGTAGGTGCTCCTACAACCTTCTCTGCATCTTGAGCCAGTCGCTCAGCTTCTGTAGTGCGCTTCCGCCCTCTGATGGTTGGCGCTGCCTGAGTGGTTTCTTCCACTCCATGAACCTCATATTGTGGCGGATCCACATCCTGAGACTCATCCTTAGGAACTAATAGCTCCTGATCTGCATGCAAGTGTGGCTCCCTCTCAAGCGAACACTTCATGGCTTTCTCCTCATGAAATTTGATATTCCGTCGCACAACAGTATTGCGACTGTCTGGCAAATACACACGATAGTTGTGGGGTGTATCAGTGTACCCCACAAATATACCAACCTTTGTAGTCGGCTCCAGCTTCTTCTTGGCATCCTTAGTCACATGAATGTAAACGGGTGAACCAAAAATCCTCAAATGGGAAATATCAGGCCTCTTACCAGAAAACGCCTCCTCGGGTGTACTCATGCCAAGTATCCTGTGAGGACAATAGTTCTGCACATATACTGCAGTATTGCATGCCTCCGCCCACAAGTGAATGGGTAGGCCACGGAGTATACAGCATACGCCCATGCGGCACACGATCGTTGTTCTTCCCGCTCGACAACCCGTTCTGTTGTGGGTTGTAGGAGTGCTATGAGCTCTCTTCGAATTCATACTGTGACTGTAAGTCCTTGGTGCAGAGATGAATTCACACCATTGTCGCTCTAAGAGCCTTCACCTTCCCAGGATTCTTTCTCCACGGTAACCTTGAACTCACCGGGGGTGAGTATGTCTGCTCTTCTTCCCTGTGCTTTTCTATCAAAGCTACTGAGAAAGGTCCACACACGTCTGTGTGAATTCTCTCAAGGATCGTCGTGGCGCGACTATCCTTCTCGTGAAAGGTGGCTTTCACAAATTTTCCCCAAGGTACACCCCTTGCACTGATCTGACTGTGCAAGAGTGCCTTTAGGAAGCCCAGTAGAAATCTGCTGCAGTATCTTCAAAGCTCCATGGTGAAGGTGGCCCAATCTCCAGTGCCACAACTCACCATCATCCCGGCTCACCACTCCTTCTGCCTTGCCTGCCATTGCTGCACAGCCATCTACCTGCAATTGATAAAGGTTCTTAACTCGAACCCCTATCCTCCGGGTCTCACCAGTTGCCTTACTGCGCAGGAAAGCCTTTCCCTCGCTAAAGACAACATCATATCCCTTGTCTTCTAACATCGCCACAAAGATAAGATTCTTCTTCAATCCTGGAACATGCATCACTTCCTTCAATATGAAGGGTTTACCAGACTCCCTCTCAAAGGAAATGGTACCGATACTGGTCGCACTGTATCTACCATCATCGCCCATCTCGATGTGCACTCCAAGATATTTCTCATCCAGATCAGCAAACAAATCTCGATCTCCTGTCATGTGAAAAGACGCACCACTGTCCAGAAACCACACTGATCCTGCCACACTTGAGACCAAGCATGCGATCACCGAAAAATCCAGCTCAAACTGCGAGGCTAAGACCTCTCCAGCTGCAGTTCCAGCAGCCTGCTTATTTTTCTTCTTCTGTGGACAATTAGTGGCGTAATGTCCGTGTTGGTGACAGTGAAAGCACTTCACCTTGGACATGTCCTGCTTCTTGCCTTTCTCACCGGAATGAGAAGATTTCTTGCTCTAATTCCCCTTCTTTTCTTTGGCATCCAAAGTGAAATTCTCTTCATCATATTTCTTTGATGAAGATCCATCCCTGGTACTTCACCTTATCTCCTCTTGCACAAGATCCGACCAAAGTCGCTCCCATCCTGGCAATTTTTCCCGACCATTGACAGAGTCCTGATAGGAATGCCAACTCTTCAGAAGCCTAAGGAGAGCTAAGCTCACCAAGTCCTCATCATCAACCGTCACCCCCACACTTCCCAGCTCATCCCTGCATTGGATGAGCTTCGTGAGGTACTTGGGCATACTGTCGCCTTTCTCCATCTTTATGTTTCTGAGTTTATCCTTGAGCGCCAAATTCCTCTGGTCGCTCTTGCTTTGGAATAAATCTGTCAAGGCTTTCCACATCAAGAATGGAGAAGCCTTACCATGTAGGCTGGACACTATGTGATCCTTCACGCCCTCCAAGAGAATCCTTCGACACTTTGCTGTCTTCTTTTGCCAAGCCTCAATTACAGCAGCATCGCTAGAAGTAGGCTTTGGGACTTTAGCATCTATGAACTCCTTCAACCCATTGTCATCTAACACTGCCTCCATCCTATCCTTCCATGCAATATAATTCGAGCTGCCCTCAAGGGCATACTCCAATCGCAATTCTTTGAAAGACATCTCAACTTCGACACCAAGAAAACACTGCTGCAAATTCGAATTACACCAACACAAAACTCAATCGCTTCAATGTTTTGCAATTGCTCCAATGATCAATACTGCTCTGATACCATGTAGAAATTTGACTAACTGAGATATTATTCACCGAGATTATCCTGATCACACACTATTTGAGCTTCATGCATAATAAATAACCTCTTATACTATTGATCATCAATTTGTGAAAATATAAACAATCGCATGCGCACATTAAAACCATAAACAATCACACATATAAACACATTATTTATGGGAAAGATTAAAGCTGAAAACCCCCAAATATCTGTATATTATAATGATAGATATCATGTAACAATCATTGTACAAAATCCTCACAAGCTCTCAGTACAATATCCAATTTTTACACACTACACAAGCTCAGATCATACAAAACACATGCTCCAATCTGCTCCACCTGTTAGCCAGTCTCTACTATGCAATCCAATATGGATAATTACCAGATCCAGGTTCAAATCCCACTGGTATGTAATACGCAATCGTCATTGGCTTCTCCATCAATGTGTGTGCAAATCTCATGCACCAGTATAGTCACAACTGATAGTCACACTTGCTCTTTCACCTACCTCTTCACTGGTCTCCACTGAAACTGTCCATGAACTACAATTAACTGATGTATTCTTTAGTTTATTTTTGAGTTAATAATTAGTGAATTAATTAATAATTAATTCACACCACTCTTACTAATTGTATCAATCAGTTAGACTAGATACGACTAGCTCAACTAAGTTAAACTGAACACAACTCCATTAACTGTCTCATCAACTCCACTAAACTCTGTCACATGAGTTCTAACTAAATTCAACCATGAAATAGCTCCACTAAACCCTAGGAATAGCATAATTCCTTCTATCAGCTGCATGTGCCACATCCAGGCATCAAACTGAAGTGCTTCAAGAGGATAAGATAATGTTTAGGGTCCAAATATTATTAAGAGCTAATAATATTCGACATATCTATTTTTTAGACTGGTAATCTAAAAATAGATTCCGCCCAGTATGTCTAAAAATAGAAGTCCATCTATTTTTCCCAACTTTACCAACCATCCACAAATAGCATCTTGCAACTCATAGAGCATGATCCATATGTCTAAAAATAGACATAGTCTAAAAATAGACTTTGCACCAAAAATACCCTGCGAGCCCACTTAGTGAAGGCGACTCCTTTCCACTAAGCTCATCATCTTGTTGCAATCTCAACACCATGGTCACTTTGCATGTTGTAACCTCTAGCTTGCTGTTCTTCATCATCACTACTTTGCACCTCTTCTTCCTCACTATTTCCTTACTCATTTTCACTGCTCTGTTTAGGGCTGCTGGGCTCTTCATCCTCATTAATTTGCTGATCATGGTCACTGATTTTTTTTTCTTCATCATCACTAATTTTCTGCTCTTGGTCACTTCCTTGTTTGTGTTCATCATCACTAATTTGCTGCTCATGGTCACTGCCCTATTTGTCTTCACCATCACTAGTTTTCTGGTCATGGTCACTGCCTTGTGATTTGTCACTTGGTTCATGCTCACTAATTTGCTTAGTGTCCCTATTTTCCTCATCACCACTAACCTCATGCCTGATTTCAAAAGACTGCTCTTTTTCAATGTCAATCATGGGTGATGTTTTCCTTTAAGGAGTATTTTGACTTGATGGAGGAGAGACATAGTGAGTGGAGGGTGAATAGGATATGTGAGATGGGCCATGAGATGAAGAGGCAATGGAAAAATCTGGATGAGAAATGAAAGTATCCCAAGACACTCCTTTTTTATCAAGCTGGTGAAGGATGATGATTTTGATGAGGGAATGATGGAAAAGAATGGATTTTTTGAGTAGGAGGTCTCTTTTTAACAAGGGAGGAAATTTTGTCTATGCTTTTGCAGAGGAAGAAAGGTAAGTTCAGCAATTGAGTTCTTGTGAAATGCATGAGAAGCCTGATGTGATAGGAATAAATCCGGGAAAACCTCCCTTCACATGTGAAATACTTCATGATGACTCTCATGAGGGGGGCATAGCTGCTCAATAAGTGAGAAAAGGGAAATGTAACTTGGCAAGCATCCTGATGGTCTGGTTTTAAGAAAGGTTTATAGTGATTCAGATCTAGGTATGCTTGTTTGAACCACTTTTCTCCTATGTAGGGGATCTTAGTTGCTTTGGAGATAGCCCTAGGAGTGAGTTTAAAGTTTGGACCTGCTAAGTGGACATGCTTTCCTTGTAGCCTCAGGGTGAACAGTTGTGTTAAGGGAGGGTAATTGGTGACCTCCTGGACTTTTTGGCAAAAATTGAGGCAGCCCACCTCATAGAAGTTAAAAAGAATTGAAGGGGATTCATTTAATTCTTGAGTTGTCACAGACTCAAACCTTTCGTGAAATCCCCCCTTGCTGACTTTATTTGGAGGCATAGCTTTTTTTAGGCTTTCTTTCACTCTTTTATCAAAACAGGCCTTCAAAATGAACTAAAAATAAAACTCTTCCTTCAACACTGTATCTCTGTCTTAACTAGCAACCAGGTTATTTTAATGAAAATAGTTTTCTTTCCTAAGGACTGTGCCTTTTCTGTTTTGAAAATACTGAGCTCTGTCCTTTAACCTTTAACTCCAAACAAAATTTTGCAAACTGATAATAGGCACTTTCTTAAAAACTGGGTTTTTCTTCTTTGGACTGAGCCATGGCTTCTTTAAACAAAACATACCTTTCTCCTTTTGAAAAACTATTTTTCCTTTTTCAAAAACTATGCCTGGATTCATAAGCAAAACAAACCTTTGCAATCAAACAATAGCCTTTCTCCTTAATCATTGTTTTGTTGTATTTTAGCAAACATGGTGGTTTCTAGAGAAACAATGTTTTTTGCCTTTCAATGGGACTGTATATTTTCTTAATAAAATGACTCTTAACACCTCCCAAAATTATAACTTAGGCGAAGAAAATCAGTAAATACCTCTTTAAAAATGTATGGCTGCTTTTTTGAGATGAGTTTGTGGGGAAAAAATTCGATTTGAGGTGAAAAGGAGTTTGTTTGAGCAGTGCTACGCTCCTGTGCATAGGCGCGTAGCACCTGCACTCTGCGTTTGAACTGTTGGGTTAGGCCTTGGGCGCCCTCTGAACGCCGTTGTGTGTTGGGCTGGGCGGAGTTAACAGGCACGTTGTGCTATCCATAGGGACATCATGCCCAATGCGAAAACCTTCTGTGAGCACCTACAGGCGCGTCGCGCTAAATTCAAGGCACGTCGTGTCTCCACTTTCTTGCAAACCACTTCTCCCAACGTTCAAAAAATGTTTTTCTTTTGCCCTCTTGCACGATAAAAAATGATCTTTACTGTTGAGAGCTTTATAGCTTCTTTTTTTTAAAAAATTGAACGCCCTTTATTCCCTCCTTGTTGTGATTTGACCTTTTTCTTTTGTGAAGGAGGCCCTTAAACAGTGAAAGTTTTATGAAGTGATGAGGGTCTTTAAAAAATTGTGTTGGTATTTGTTTGTTTACAAATATGTCACCATAAAAACACTACTGAAGCCATCTTAAAACCACTATGCCAATCCACTGTTTGTGAGGTAAGGAGATCCTTTAAACAATGATTTAACCTACTGATTGTTTTCCAAGGAGGTCATCCTTATAAAACTACTACTGCAGCCTCTTGAAACCATAATGAAAACCCATTGTTTTATGAAGAGAAGGAGGTCCTGAAACCATGTGTTTTCTCCTTTTTCTTGTTTACCAAAGAGATCAACTTAAAACATAAAGAGCTTATCTTTATCATACAGTGTGCCTTTTTGTCCTTTTCGAAGGTGGCCGTTCAAATTTGAAACTTGAATTTATCCTCTGATTTAAAACACCTAAAAATGCAGATTGCTTGTATCCACCAAGAATCGGTCTCCTGCATCTCTATTTTACCTTTTGAATAGGCTGATCCATATGATCTGTGACCCCAAATGTTTATTTAAATTCATTGTTGGTAATTTAGCTCATGATGAAGGGGGACCTTCAAACAACGAAAGTTCACCGATTCTTAAAAATGTGCCCTCTGTCTTTTAAATGAGGTGAGAAAATAACTTTTGGCGCTTGCCCTTTATTCATCACTTGGAGGGATTAATTCTTAATAAACCATAATGAATCTGTCTAAAAACAAGAATTCCATTTTCCACATAAATAATCTAGGTGGACTATCTCTTTATATCAGTTGCAGAAGTCACTTTAAACAGAGCTTGGTCTACCTCCTTGGCCATTTAGATGAGGTTGCTTTAATCAAATTATAACCTCTGATTCATCCTTTGAAGAAGGCTTTCATAAACATAAGAACAGAGACCTGTTAGCATCATTATGTCAATATTTGGCTTTTGATGTGAAGGAGGCCTTTAACTTATCATCTTTCATTTGTTTCACCACTGTTTCTCAACCTTTCTTTGCCACAAGAAACCTTTCTCAAACAAAATTTTAATCTTGGTGATGTATCCTCTGTTCATATTTGGAGGAAGTGGCGCAAATCAGACTCTGAAGTTTCTTAAAAAACATGCTGACCCTCTGCTTGTTTGTGAAGGAGATCA
Organism: Pinus albicaulis; assembly: GCA_034641835.2. Classification (NCBI taxonomy): domain Eukaryota; kingdom Viridiplantae; phylum Streptophyta; class Pinopsida; order Pinales; family Pinaceae; genus Pinus; species Pinus albicaulis. Next base: position 922,195,199 of record CM076574.1, on the reverse strand, counting down.
CAGCAATTTTTTTCTAACCCTCTGCTTTTTGAAGGAGGTTTCCATCATTGTGCTTCTAACCCTATGCTTTTGAAGGAGGTTCTATTAAACATAGAATCTTCAGCTATTTAAACACTGTGCCTTTGTATTTTTACTTGAAGAATACTAATAGGAAACAAACTGAAAATTTTCCATTTATCTTTGATAAAATCACTTGAACCTAATGCCCTCTTTCTTTATAAGGCCCAATCTGTGGTGTATATCCCTTTTGTAAAATACCACTGTGAAATCTAGAGTAGAAGCAATGTGATTGGTATATGGAGAGTGTTCACTGTTAGACATCATTGAACTAGATTTTCCCTTGACAGTGTTTTCAGAGGTATATTGAAACTGCCTTTGACTAATGTTCACATCCCAGGTTCAAGGTAACATAAGAAGCAACTGTCTTCTTATGCCCTACATGATGATGCCCTTTGGAAAGATTATGAAGCACTGATTTTGGAGGAGATTATGGAGCACTGCTAATCAACATCACTCAGTATTTTGTGTTCATTTGATTTAAGGAATGATCTCTATTCTTCAGGCAGCCTTTGGATTTAAACCATGTACACTTGCTGCTTCTTACTTTACAGCTATCCATCTAATTATTGAAGGAAAAATATTTTAGTATGAGAAACTTGTTCATTTGATCCTTTGCTCCCATTTGCACACTGATCATCATTCAATTACACCCCTGCAGAGATGTAAAAATATATGCTTTTGAACCTTGGAGAGCTCCTTTGGTGTTTCATGGAGATTTTTCCTAATCTAAGCATATTTCTTCAGACAGTGAACATCCTCATATTTTCCTGATTTGGATCTTTGCTAAACTTCTTCTTAAATGAGACAAAGTGACCTATTAGTAGTGCGTGACCTATGGATAGATCAAGGCTTGTTTTGCAAAATAGGGAAAGATTCATGGCAGACTGGTACTAGACACACGCTTTTTGGCTTAGGATATCTTAGCTAAGAAAAAACTCCCTAAACACCACTATCTAACTTAGAGACAATAGTCACAGATTTTGAGTATTTTCTTAGGCATGATTAGATTTTCATATGAAAAGATGATCAGGGATAGAGGAGTAGACACTTTGTCAACTTTTGGATAGTGAATGGCATGAGAAACAAGGGAAAATTATAGCAGAGAAGCGAAGTTAAGACAACTATAGACATGGATACTTTTTCGAAGAAAGATATGACTTGAAAACTAAATATTGTTCTCATCATAGACTGACAGGGAGGGGTAGGAGGAAAAAAATATGTTTGGGGTGTTTTCTAGATGAAAAATTGACATATTGAGATTAGCTTCTAGAAAACTTAGCTAAGGAGTCTAGGCATCAACAACATGTAAAAAATATTGATGACTAATCGTAGCTCCATTTGGGGAGGGCGGCTCCTTTTCAAGAGGTGTCCAAAATTGCAGATCTCTGGCTTGTTAAGACCAGTGCGTTATCCATTGGCACAAATTTCTCTCTTTCTTGATGCTATTTCTGAAAATCGACAACATGATTAGCATAAAATTCATCTCTACCTACCCAGCTATATTTCCTAACATTTTTTCTTGTTTAGGTGCATTTGGACCCGCAACCTTTTGACATGATATTTTTTAAAAAAGAAAAATATCTAATTCTACACTTATATCTTTCAGGAGTTCAGATTAAATTGGTGAAATCCTTTGTTTCTCTACCTATGCAAGATTGACTGTCAAGATTAGGCTTTTTGATAGGATTTCATTCACTAAAATAAAACATGAAATTGAAAAATGACCAAATCAGGATTAAACGGTCTGATTTGTCATGTATTTGTGGCATAAAGACACGCTGCACACAAATATTATTTTGCATGAAATGCGATTTAGAAAAACCAGGGCTAGGATACATAGTTTGTTTTTTCATTCGTGTTTTCCTCTTTGGTTCTGTTTTGAGCATGTGGAACCAGTATCTTTTCCTAATCTACTTTCATTGACAAGTCAATCTTACACAATTTGACTATCACTTCTTTCACTAACTTATCAGCAATAAATTTAAAACATGTTCAGTTATGATTAGGATAGATAACTAAACAAGATATCTTTTGAGCACTAGTAGTGGCATTTAGACTTGCACGTTTTCAGCATGAATATTTTTTAACATGGGGCTTTTCTGCTATTTTCTAAAACTGCCCTCTTTTCAACTTTTCTACTGTTTTTGTATTTTTTGTTTTTGATTTATTTCTTCAAATAGTGATATGTACAATGAGTGAAAAATGTTTAAAACTGGAGCTCTTGACAAAAGTAATGTTTTAGTGTCCTTCCATTTACAGGACCTCCAAAAGTTTCGGTCCCATCAGGTTCTTGCAGGAAAAAGGCATTATTTCCACTAACTAAACTGATGATGAAAGGCCCTTTCCATAAGTTTTCAAACTTACCATGATTTCCTTTATCTTCTCTTCTGGAATCCCATTTTAATACTTTATCCCCAATCTGAAAATCATTTTCATTGGTCCTTTTGTTTCATCTTATCTTGCGCTAACTGAGTCCTTTGGTAAACTTCTTCTCTCGTTTGTTGTAAATGGATAGTCTGATTTATCCTCCTTTTCATGTCATTTTCTTCTATTTGAACTTCTTGTAATAGCTTCATCAATGGAACCCCTAAATATGTCCGGAAAATGACATCCATGCCATACACTAGTTGATAGGGAGACACACCAATTGATTTTTTGGTGGTTAGTCTATCAGCCCATAGTGCGTGTACTAGTTTTCCATGCCATGCTTTTTGATTTTGTTCAAGAAGCTTCTTAATGATATTGACTAGGCTCTTGTTAGAAGATTCGACCAAACCATTACCTTGGGGGTAATAAGCCATGGAATGTCCTAATGAAATATGATATTTGTAACAGAAGTCAACCATTCTTTTGGAGGAAAAGGCAGCAGCATTATTAGTGATAATTTTCCTAGGACAGCTAAATCTAGATAAAATGTTGGTTTCTAGGAACTTAATGATGACTGAATTAGTAGCATTCATGGAGGGTATGGATTCTATCCATTTGGTGAAGTAATCAGTGGCTGTGAGGATCCATTTGTGTTGAGCAGACGAAGAAGGGTGAATCTCCCCAATAAAATGTAAACCCCATTGTTGGAAAGGACCTTCAACTATGATGGGATGTAAGGGAAAAGGTAAAAGATTTTTCTTGCCATCAAAGATTTGGCATTTGTGGCATGTCATAACAAGTTTGTGAGTGTCAGAAAACAAGGTAGGCCAATAATAAACGACTCTAAGGATTTTGTTGGCTGTGGTTTTCCAGTAGAGATGCCCTCCACATTCTCCTTCATGCATTTCGTGCATAATTTTTCCTGCATCATCCTCAAGCAAAAATTTAAGCAGCATACCAATGGGATTTTTCCAATACAGAATTACATATAAAATACAAAACTTTAAATATTTTTGTTTGAGGAATCTTTCTTTTGTCTTTGATAAGGTTGGAGGAGCATTAAGATAAAATAACACAAAGAATATCAGCATACCAAGGTGAATTTAAAAACATTTCTTCAACATGAGGGGCTGCACATTCTTCCTGTTCTTCTAAGGTGTCAACAAAATTTATATCTAATGCTTGGAGGTTTGTTTCAGCCATTAACCTAGCGAGTCATTGTCCCTTAAAAAGTTTGGTGGGTCGGATTTTTGAGTCATATTCTAAGATGATAGCGATCCATTTTCCCCTTTTACCATCGGGATCTTGATTTAATATATCTTTGACGACGGTATGGGGAACGAAAGCAATGATATGAGAATGCAAGATATAAACTCAGAAATCTCTCAGTGCTTTTACCAATGTGAATACCTGTTTTTCCATGATATTATATTTCAAGGGAGCATCTCATAGGGATTTGCTAAAAAAAGATCTGGGTTGTTCTTTCCCTACTGCATTGTTTTGTAATAATACTTCAACTACTGTGTGTTCAGATGAAAATGAGAAAATGTAAAAATCTTTGGTGAAATCAGGACTTATCAGTACTGGTGTTTCGGTGAGTGCTTTCTTAACCAATTCAAAATATTTTTTGGCTTATGTAGTCCATTTAACTCCAACTTCATTTTTTAACATGTTTGTGATATCTCTCAAAAGTTTGGCAATATTTGGGATGAATCTTCTTAAGAAATTAATTTTTCTGATAAAGGATTGCAATTCCTTAATGTTTTTGGGGTGACTGATTTGTAGTATGCCTTTGATTCTTTTGGGGTCTATCCATCTTCAGAAATGATGTGACCTAGGAGTTTTCCTTCTTTGAGATAGAATAGTGTTTTCTTGGGGTTCAGAGATAAACCGTATTTTCTAGATTTTTCAAAAACCTTTCTCAAATGAACCAGGTGCTCTTCATCTGATTTGGAATATACTGCGATATCGTCAAGATATATGACTATGAAATAAACTATGTCTTCTAAAAATGCTATTTCCATGGCTCTTTGGAATGTGGCACTGGCATTCATTAATCCAAAAGGAATTTTAACATACATGAAAGTGCCCCAAGGCATGGTGAAAGCAGTTTTGTGTTGATCAGTAGGAAAGACCAGCACTTGTTTGTATCTGGAAAAACCATCAAGTAATGAGATTCTTTTAGCACCCACCACTTTTTTAAGTATGTGGTCCATTTTGGGAAAAGGATAGTTGTCCTTTAAAGAGGCTCTATTCAGGTTTCGGAAATCAATACAAATTCTGATCTCACCAGTCTTTTTCCTGACTAATACCAGATTTGAAACACACTCAAAGTACCTAAGGGAAACTATTATCCCGGCATCATACATATTTTTTATTTCCTTCTCAATTAAAGGTAGTAAGACTTGATTTATTCTTCTCAAATTTTGTTTGAAAGGCTTCTGGTTTTCCTTGAGGGGGATCTTGTGTTGAATGATGCTTGTGTCGTATGATTTCAAATCTTGGTATCCCCATGCGAACACATCTTTAAACTCTTTAAACAACTCAATGTATTTCCGTTTCATGTGAGGAGGGAGATTTTTGTACAATTTGATCATTTTTGGTTCTTCAGGGCTTCCTATGTTATATTCTTCTATATCAACCTTGGTAGATTCCATTTTTGGTTTTTTGGCCACGTCATTAAAATCAAACAATTCCTCTAAAGGTGAAAGCCCTCTGGGTATGGTGTCATTTTCACAGTGTAAGACTTCAAGCTCTCTTTTGTCTAGGTCCTCACATGTCTTGGCTTCATATGGATGATTAATCAAGTTTACATCTGTTAGAGAAGGTAAATCTGGCTCTTGGTCTTCATTTTTGTCAAGACTTCTTTCTTCATGTTCTAAGTCTGTTTCAATTATTTCAAACTCATTTCTAGATTGCAAAAAATCATCAATTTGTTCATAATCTTTGAATATTTGCCAATGGTCAATGTTGTCTGGCACTGTAGGATGATGTTTGACTTGGATACTGTATTTTTCGTTTAAACATGGTATTTGGCCATTTCTTGCGGCAAAGGCAAGCTCATTGGCTAGGCTATTTTGAGTCCTAGGAATATATGTGAGTTCATATCTTTCGAAGGTTTTAAGGATGTCTAATGCGCATTCCTGTATTCTCTCAGTCTTGAATTTTTTTTCCGAGTATTCACCTTTGATTTGTCTAATTACAAGTTCTGAATCTCCCTGGGCTGATATTTTCTTAGTGCTTAAGTCTTTAAGTAAGTGTAGACCAAGGAGAAGGGCCTCATATTTCGCAATGCTATTGGTACATTGGAATTCTAATCTGAAAGAATGAACTTCATTAGTATTGTGTATCCAGATGCCAGCCGAACCAGTTTTGCCACAGGAACCATCAAAGCTTATACTCCAAAGAGTTTATTTTTCATGCATGTTACTAAGCTATTTTTTAGGTTTTTTAGAGCTTTGATCATCAGTTTCTTTATCTGGGGATGAGAAATGTTGTTTTGATGGTTTGAAATCTTCTTCATTTCCTTTTATCTGCTCATTTATATCACTTTCATTGTATAAGATAAAAGAATCTAAATTGGAATGAATGGAATAAACTAGAGTGTTGTTTGGCCTATCTAGGTTGCTCACCATATATTTCATGTGAGTTTCTTGGTACAACCTCCTAGTCTGGTTAAAAATTGGGATGGTAGCAAATGACATGTCCATTTGGAGGCTACCTCGTATTTTGGCGGCCCATGATCTTGATAATAACATTCCATATTTAAGAGGAATATTAGCCACCACTACATCCATGACTAGGCTTTTAGCAGGTATTTGTGTTAGAGTGAAACACAGGTTCTTTATTAAGCCTAAGCATTTGATCCTACTTGAATCAAATGAGTACAAGTCTTTGTAAGGTTTAGTTACTTCTAGGCCTAAACTCTCCATGACTAATTTAGGCATGAGGTTATGGGAAGCACCGGAATCTAACATGGCGTTATATAATACCTTGTCCTGGATGTTCAAACTTATGTAGAATGGGGAAACAATTCCCTCTTGGTATTCTCCTTCTATTTGGGGACAAAAAAAAAGCTCGGGTTTGTCGTCTGTCAGATTTAAAGTATCTGCATCATTTTCTATGTTTAAGACTTTAAAAATTTGAGATCTGTACCTATCTACCATTACTAGCTCAGTGAGGGGTATGGTTACCTTGATCTTGGCAATTTCTCCTTCGAAACTAAAAGGTGCTTGGGTTTTGCGCAGATTCATCTCAGTTCGATCATCCATAAATTCTTCTATGTTTTTGATTTGCTGATTTTGAATCGGGGTTTCTTTTGATATAGTTGTTCCGGGAATCTTAGTAGAGGTACTAGGAAAATTTAGATCAAGACTTGCCTAGCTATTTTTGTCTTTGTTTTGGTCAGTTCTCTTAGCCATGATTTTGTTACTATTTGCTGTTCTTTTAAGAATGGTATCGGGGGGGTTTTTGTAACAGCAGTGTTTGAGTTACCTCTCATAAATTTGTCTTGGTTTTTCTTACTCCTAAGATCATATTTCCTATGAGCTTCCATTATGGCGTTTTGTAGTCCTACCTCAGGATCTTCGGGGTCCTCATAATTTGCTTCATTTTGATTCGAGGAGAAGAAAACTTGTTCTTCTTCTGTGAGGAAAACCTCACCCTCACTATCAGAACCTATCAAGTTTAAGTGATTTTCATCAAGTGGTTCTATATCTCTTTCTACCTCATCAACATAATTTTCATGGAGAGATGGTCTGACCTGTTGGTCATTTTCCCTTGGTTTGTTTTGAGGTGGGTCTCTTCTAAAGTTTTGGTTCCGATTTCTATTTTGAGGGTTTGGCTGGTTGTCCTTAAGAGGTGCTTTTTAATTCATATTTATTCCTTCCCAAATTTTTTCCATGGATCCAACCAGGTTGTCTATTCTAGGATCTGAGGAGGAAACTGAAGGCATGGCCTCATCTCGGTATGTGAATTTCTTTTATGATATTATCCTAGCTCTTTTCTCAGCTAGGTTGGCTTCTGTACTAACAGCTACTTTTTGCATTTCTTCTAAAGTTGCGGGGTCTCTTTCTCTTAGTTGGTGTGTCATATCTGGATCGAAACCTTCAGGAAATTTTACTATTGCCAAGCCAAGTGGAGGTTTCATTTGAGGCGAGAGGGCATTATAGACACTGTTCAATCTAGTGCAATAGTCTTGAACACTTTCCCCCATATTCCATTTAAGATTGTTATATTCGGAAAGGATTTGGATGGGGTTTTTCCTAATTTCCCACCTTTTTATGAAAGTTTGGTAAAATGCTAGGAGATCATGTATACTATTAGGAGTTAAGCTTTTAAACCATTTTTTGGGTTCTCCACCTAGGCTTTGGGCGAAAATTCTCATCTTTATGGTTTCATCTTCCAATTCCATGTAGTCAAAAGCATCATTGATTCTATCTACATGCTGTTGAGTAGTAGTAGCCTCATTTCCGGTGAAGTGTGGGATTCGGTATTAGTAATCATTCTAAAAAGGTACCAAAGGCAGTGGTGATAATAAGGGCGCATACCAAGTTTCCATGATGGTAGCTAATGGTAGATTTATAGTATGAGGATTTGTGATATGGGATGAGGTGATTTGCACAGTGGTGGTCTGAATGGGTGTGGCGGAGGTACTTGGAATTATGGACTAATTCTGAACAGATTTGGGGTGATAAGAGCCAAAGTGATGGAGAAGTTGAAAATCAGGAGGTGTAGTGGGTGAGGCTTCTTTGATAGGACTTTACTACAAATATAAGGGCTCAAGATCGTCAAGGTTGATTTTACTCTGCGACTTGCTTCTAAAAAGGGCTTTTGCTGAACTCAAGTCAAACTGGGAATCTTGCAAGGATGTAAGATGTTTAGGTAAAAAGCTTGATTTGTGGATGGTCCTATCGGTAGCTAAGTTATCAGTTTCAGAAGTTTGCCACAAAATATTTTCTGGGTTATCAACTATGATAGGGGGATTTGGGTCTGGGTGAGATCTAGTATTAATTCTTCGTGAAGCTAGATTTCAAATTCAAAGTTTAGAGAGGGTGATAGTTGTGATTGATTTTGGATGATTTTCCTCTCTAGGGGTTTTTCTAATTTGAGTAAGGTAAAAACAAAAATAAGTCTAGTGGAGTCGCTAGGTAGATTTTCTTGAGATTTATGGTCCACCACCAATACTGACAAAGAATTTTTTTAGGAAAATTATTTTCTAGAAAACGTTTATGCGGGAACTTGCAAGAATGAATTAGAACTCAGTTTCAACAGTATGCTAGATCATTTAGGAAGCTATAGTTCTATTTTGCAAGTTATTCTGTTGATTTCCTATGTTTGGATGAAGATTTCTGAATCTCTAAGTTGTACTTAGTTTGTCACTGAATTCAGAGGCTGCATCATGAACTTTGTGTTTTTGGAAAGGCAAGTCAACAGGGTATTATGATTTATGAAATTTTTGGTTTTTTAATGGAGCATTAGGCCTACTAGAGGCTAGTGGAGTCACCAGGTGGATGTTTTGTTGTTTTTAGAGATATGTATTTATGGTCCACCGCCAATAACTGAGAAAAAAGCCAATCTAGGGATTTTTTTTGGGGTTTTCTGATATTTTATATGCAGCCTAGTTTGTAAGAGTGTTATCAACCTGATTCATCACTTTGCTAAGATGGTGAAACAATAAAATTTTAATCTAACTGATTTCATAGGCTGTCTGTCTGAGTTAATTTTTGAAGGACTAATGAGTCTACAATAGTTTGCTATAATGCTGTGTACTCAGTAGGTCCCACCGTGATCGCCATTATGTTAGTGTGGAAATGAGGTGGCTAATTCACTAGATATTCTTGAAGACAAGGGATTTCTAGAGTCCTAAGGTGTACTTAGATTGTCACTAACTCAGAAAAGTCCCACCGTGATCGCCATTATGTTAAGGTCTCGTGATTTGGCAGATTGGCAAGCCAAGTGATAGGGTAACATCAAACCAACTTTGGAGCCCTAGGACCTAGCCTTCCTGGACTCAGAGAGGGCTCTCTATATTTGTGCAAAGGATGTAAACTTGTTTTCTTTCTATGTATTTGATTTTAGGCTAGTTGTTAAGTATGTTTGTTTTAGGTTTTTTGAGGGAGAACTGATCAAAGGATAACTAGATCAAAAGTTTGTCAGATCAACTGGGCTATGGGGTCGATAAGGTCAAGACTGCCTCAAAGGGTGGACAAGGTATATTGTAGGGCCGATTTGGTCGAGATAAATGGATTATTTTAGGTGAAGTGAAATGAGATGGACACTAAGTTTGTGAGATACAAAGAGGTTTTAAGCATAAATAGCTTTACAGAAAACATCCATGTAGTAGGGCTAACCATTAATCACAATAAATGAAACTCAAACTGATAGATGCATAAAATGAACATTCAGGTGATACATAGAAGTATAAGACCCTCTAACTTTGGGAAAATCACCTTCAGACTTTTGGGAAAACAAATAAGACAAACAAAAAAATCAATCTATGAAGAGGGAACTCCTAAACATCATATTTTGAGCTATCGAGAACTTTGAAATAAGATTGTAGAGCATGGGCAAAGGGCAAGATCGAAACAAGACCTCTTTGGTTTAACTAGGACAATATTCAAAGAAAGGTTTCAGTGATGGGGTTTTTGTTAGCTATGAGTAAGAAGGGCATACCATGAATCATACTATATAGCATACATAATAACAATTAATGAAATTGATAAAAAGTTCTTAGGGTATCAAAGATCAATTAAGAATTCTTTGGCATAACCAAGAAAGAAGAAAAACATAGAAGCTGTAATGAATCAGGAAAATTGAGGTGCCTCCATGGGAATGTCTGAAATCTATTCTTTACTGACCTACAACAAGAAAGAAGCATGAAAACATGTATGATAAACTAAGGAAACATAACATATAAGGAACACTATACCATTCACCAAGCCATGGAATCCTACAAACAGTCCTCTTCCACCATCCAAGTCAAACAAGAAATCATCCACTTCATGAGACAATGTATTTCTTCAAATATTGTAATAATATGTATTGCTCTATAACATCAAGTTTAGCCTCTTGTTACAATGAAATCTCTTGGAATATATAGGCCAAAGAGAAAGAAACTATCCAAGATCATCTTGAAGGCCATTAGCCTATTACAAATATCTGATTTTGACCTTGAGGTTTTGCAAAGCCCAAGGCACAAAATATATTCAAAAATATCTATAAAATGCTAAAAAAGGAAATAAAATTGACTTTACATGACTGAAAAGTGTTAAAAAAGGCTTAACACACATTTGGATGAGCATATTCAGAAATCTGCCTTCTTTGCCAAAATGCTACAGGAGCGTAGTAGCAAACAATTTCCTGTCTTGCAGAGGACTTTTGAGGGACTTCTCGATGTAAAAACGAGGCTCGTGATAGCTCGTTGGAAAGCCCTGGATGTTTGGTTTCTGGAACTACTTGATTTTTCCCAAAATAATCCCTGGAAGTCTGTCAAAAGGTGGACTGAGTGAAAAAACCCAGGGGGGTCTCATCTGCTGATATGTGAGGCAGAAAGGTGAATTTTGACTGATTTTTGCCTCTTTGGGGGACCAAAACACCTCCTTTGGATCTGAAAATTTGTGAGTAGCTGTCCCCAAGTTTAATCCATCCAAAAAAATGACTTTCATGAACTGAGGATACTCCTAGCACCTATGGCAGTGCCTAGAAAAATGTGCAATTTGGGCCAAAAAACACAAAAAACAAAATCATGTCAAAATTTGCTCAATTTTGGCGAGGAAGCCACTTATGGGTTCTTAGAAGCATGCAAGGAACCTGAGGCCAAGATTTCAAGCCTAGATATGCCTTTCTCCACTTTTTCTACAGGGAGCCTCTTTCGGGCAGTTTTGACCCTTTCTTGAGCAAGTTTGAGCTTCCTTCGGGAAAATTGGTTCAACTTCTTGTAGTGCTCGTTAATCTTCCTTTGCAGATCCAAGTATTTGTTTTCTTTCTCTAATTTATCCTCCAAATGCTTGTTGTCTCTTTCAAGCCGTGATTCTTTATCATTTTCTATTTCTTGGGCGAGCAATTGAGTGAGAGGATAAGATCGAACAAGGGTTGCTTCTTCTTCCTTCTTTTTCTCCAAAGCTTTCCTAAGACCCATATTCCTAGGCCTTTTTCTTATTGGCTTCTCTTCTTCTTCAGTATCATCAAATTCACCCATAAACTCTTCAAGCTTGACTTGTGCTTTGTAGGCTTCCCTTTGGTATTTGAAAGCCCGGGCCTCATAAACTGCCATTTGACCACTCATTTTTTTGTTTTGCATCTGTAGAACATGTATGCGGTCTTTTGAAATTTCTAGATAAGCTTCTAAGTCATGAATTTGGGATCCTCTGTTTTGCAAAAGAGCCTCAAGAATTCTAGCTTCATCATCTCCAGCATCACTATATATTTGTATGATGTCAAACTTCCTTTCCTTTTCATGACTACTCTCCTGTTGTTCCTCTTTTTCTTTACCCTTGCCTTGGGTAGACTTCTTAGTCCTTTTCCTCTTTGTAAATTCAACAATACTCTTCTTAGGCAGTTTTCCTCTACTTCTTAGCGCTCTTGTGACATTTCTAGTCACTGCTGGAGTGATCTTCTTCTTTGCAGATCTAGTGTTTATAGGCTTCACCACTTTTGGAGGAAGAGTCATGGCCCCTTGCCTAGGAGAGGCAGCTAGCACATGCTCTTGGCTATGTTGAGGAGAAAAGAGAGGAGGTTTCATTACTTGCACTTGCTCAACTTGGTCCTTTACCCTGCTGCCTCCATCATCATCTACTCCAACTTCACGTTTGTCACTGTTTTCTTCAATGTTTTGAGTTCGTTTAGGGTTGACAGCGTCATAATATTTTTCTGGTGCTTAACCATCTTTACTGTTTGCCTGTAGACTGCCTTGTTTACCCTCATCTCTATCTTGAATTTGCTGAGGGTTGCCTTCACTATGACTGTTTTCTTTATCATTTTTCATGCTGTCACCTCTCTCACTATTTTCTCTAGACTCTGTGTGTGGGCTGCCACCATGGTCACTTTGCATGCTGTAACCTCTAGCTTGCTACTCTTCATCATCACTACTTTGCACCTCTTCTTCCTCACTGTTTCCGTGCTAATTTTCATTGCTCTTTTTAGGGCTGCTGGGCTCTTCATCCTCACTAATTTGCTGATCATGGTCACTGCCCTGTTTGTCTTCACCATCACTAATTTGCTGCTCATGGTCACTACCTTGTTTGTCTTCATCATCACTAATTTGCTGCTCATGGTCACTGCTCTGTTTGTCTTCACCATCACTAGTTTGTTTCTCATGGTCACTGCCTTGTGATTTGTCACTTGGTTCATGCTCACTAATTTTCTTAGTGTCCCTATGTTCCTCATCACCACTAACCTCATGCCTGCTTTCAAAAGACTGCTCTTTTTCACTGTCAATCATGGGTGATGTTTGCCTTTGAGGAGTATTTTGACTTGATGGAGGAGAGACATAGTTAGTGGAGGGTGAAGAGGATATGTGAGATGGGCCATGAGATGAAGAGACACTGGAAAAATCTGGATGAGAAATGAGAGTCTCCCAAGAAACTCCTTTCTTTTCAAGTTGGTGAAGGATGATGATTTTGATGAGGGAATGATGGAAAAGACTGGATTTTTGCTGAGCAGGAGGTCTCTTTTGAACAAGGGAGGACATTTTTTCTATGATTTTGCAGAGGAAGAAAGGTAGGTTCAGCAACTAAGTTCTTGTGAAATGCATGAGAAACCTGATGTGATAGGAATAAATCCAGGAAAAACTCCCTTCACATGTGAACTACTTCATGATGACTCTAATGAGGGGAGCATAGCTGCTCAATAAGTGAGAAAAAGGAAATATAGCTTGGCAAGCATCTTGATGGTCTGGTTTTAAGAAAGGTTTATAGTGATTCAGATCTAGGTATGCTTGTTTGAACCACTTTTCTCCTATTTAGGGGATCTTAGTTGCTTTGGAGATAGCCCTAGGAGTGAGTTTAAAGTCCAGACCTGCTAAGTGGACATGCTTTCCTTGCAGCCTCAGGGTGAAGAATTGTGTTAAGGGAGGGTAATTGGTGACCTCCTGGACGTTTTGGCAAAAATCGAGGCAACCCACCTCATGGAAGTTAAAAATAATTGAAGGGGATTCATTTACTTCTTGAGTTCTCACAGGCTCAAAACTTTTGTGAAATCCCCCCTTGCTGACTTTCTTTGGAGGCATAGCTTTGTTTTAGGCTTTATTTCACTCTTTTATCAAAACAGGCCTTCAAAATGAACTAAAAATAAAACTCTTCCTTCAACACTTTATCTCTATCTTAACTAGCAACCAGGTTATTTTAATGAAAATAATTTTCTTTCCTAAGGACTGTGCCTTTTTTGTTTTGAAAATACTGAGCTCTTTCCTTTATCCTTTAACACCAAACCAAATTTTGCAAACTGATAATAGGCGCTTTCTTAAAAACTGGGTTTTTCTTCTTTGGACTGAGCCTTGGCTTCTTTAAACAAAACAAACCTTTCTCCTTTTGAAAAACTGTTTTTCCTTTTTCAAAAACTATGCCTAGCTTCTTAAGAAAAACAAGCCTTTGCAATCAAACAATAACCTTTTTCCTTAATCATTGTTTTGTTGTATTTTAGCAAACATGGTGGTTTGTAAAGAAACAATGTTTTTTGCCTTTCAATGTGACTGTGTTTACAAATATGTCACCATAAAAACACTACTGCAGCCATCTCAAAAACCATTGTGCCAATCCATTGTTTGTGAAGTAAGGAGATCCTTTAAACCATGATTTGACCTATTGATTTTTTTCCAAGGAGGTCATCGTTATAAAACTACTACTACAGCCTCTTGAAACCACAATGAAAACCCACTGTTTTATGAAGAGAAGGAGGTCTTGAAACCATGTGTTTTCTCCTTTTTCTTGTTTACCAAAGAGATCAACTTAAAATATAAACAACTTATCTTTATCATACAGTGTGCCTTTTTGTCCTTTCGAAGGTGGCCTTTCAAAATTGAAACTTGAGTTTATCCTCTAATTTAAAACAACTAAAAATGCAGATTTCTTGTATCCACCAAGAATTGGTCTCCTGCATCTCTGTTTTACCTTTTGAATAGGCTGATCCATATGATTTGTGAACCCAAATTTTTATTTAAAGTCATTGTTGGGCCTTTAGCTCATGATGAAGGGGGACCTTAAAACAATGAAAGTTCACCTATTCATAAAAATGTGCCCTTTGTCTTTTAAATGAGGTGAGAAAATAACTTTTGGCGCTTGCTCTTTATTCATCACTTGGAGGGATTAATTCTTGTTATACCATAATGAATCTGTCTAAAAACAAGAATGCCCTTTTCCACATAAATCATTTGGGTGGACTATATTTTTATATCAGTTGCAGAAGTCATTTTAAATAGAGCTTGGTCTACCTCCTTGGCCATTTAGATGAGGTTTCTTTAATCAAAATTATAACCTCTGATTCATCCTTTGAAGAAGGCTTTCATAAACATAAGAACAGAGGCCTGTTAGCATCATTATGTCAATATTTGGCTTTTGATGTGAAAGAAGCCTTTAACTTATCATCTTTCATTTTTTTCACCACTGTTTCTCAACCTTTCTTTGCCACAAGAAACCTTTCTCAAACACAATTTTAATCTTGGTGATGTATCCTCTGTTCATCTTTGGAGGAAGTTTCACAAATCAAACTCTGAAGTTTCTTAAAAAACATGCTGACCCTTTGCTTGTTTGTGAAGGAGGTCACAACAATGTTTTTCTAACCCTCTGCTTTTTGAAGGAGGTTTCCATCATTGTGCTTCTAACCCTCTGCTTTTGAAGGAGGTTATATTAAACACAGAATCTTAAGCTATTTCAACACTGTGCCTTTGTATGTTTGCTTGAATAATACTAATAGGAAACAAAGTGAAATTTTGCCATTTATCTTTGACTAAATCACTTGAACCTAATGCCCTCTTGCTTTATAAGGCCATGTTTGTGGTGTATATCCCTTTTGTAAAATATCACTATGAAATCTAGACCAGAAGCAATGTGATTGGTATATGGAGAGTGTTCACTGTTAGACATCATTAAACTAGATTTTCCCTCGACTGTGTTTTCAGAGGTATATTTAAACTGCCTTTGACTAATGTTCACATCCCAGGTTCAAGGTAACATAAGAAGCAATTTTCTTCTTATTCCCTACATGATGATGCCCTTTGGAAATATTATGCAGCACTGCTTTTGGAGGAGATTATGGAGCACTGCTGATCAACATCATTCAGTCTTTTGTGTTCATTTTATTTGAGGAATGATCTCTGCTCTTCAGGAAGCCTTTGGATTTAAACCATGTACACTTGCTGCTCTTTACTTTACAGCTATCCATCTGATTATTGAAGGAAAAATATTTTAGTATGAGAAACTTGTTTAGTTGATCCTTTTCTCCCATTTGCACACTGATCATCATTCAATTACACCCCTACAGAGATGTAAAAATATATGCTTTTGAAACTTGGAGAGCTCCTTTGGTGTTTCATGCAGATTTTGCCTGATCTAAGAATATTTCTTCAGACAGTGAACATCCTCATCTTTTCCTGATTTGGATCTTTTATGAACTTCTTCTTAAATGAGACAAAGTGACCTCTTAGTGGTGCTCGACCTATGGATAGATCAAGGCTTGTTTTGAAAAATAGGGAAAGTTTCATGGCTGACTGGTACTAGACACAGGATTTTTGGATTAGGATATCTTAGCCAAGGAAAAACTCCCTAAACACCACTATCTAACTTAGAGACAATAGTCACAGATTCTGAGTGTTTTCTTAGGCATGATTAGATTGTCATATGACAAGATGATCGGGGATAGAGGAGTAGGCACTTTGTAAACTTTTGGATAGTGAATGGCATGAGAAACAAGGGAAAATGATAGCAGAGAAGTGAAGTTATGATAGCTATAGAAAAGGATACTTTGCTGAAGTGAGATATGGCTTGAAAACTGAAGATTTTTCTTATCATAGACTAATAGGGAGGGGTAGGAGGACAAATTTTTTTTTGGGGTGTTTGCTAGATGAAAAATTGACAGATTGAGATTAGCTTCTAGAAAAATTAGCTAAGGAATCTAGTCATCAACAACATGTAAAAAATACTGATGACTAACAAACAATATTTATCCATGCCCATGCTTTCAATTTTTAACACAAAATTCAAGCTTTGCACAAACTTGGCGGGTTGATTACTACTTCTATCAGAATTAGTATTCCTTCTGAAAAGGTTGAACCTGAGAGGCTTGCTGCTCATGGTGGTCTTGCTTGATTTTTGTTTTAGCTCTTCTAACTTGTTTGAAAAAGCCTTGATGGTCTAGGTCAAGCTTTCAAGATTGAAAATTGATTTCTCTTTGGCCTTGTTTATGGAGGCCTGAGATTGTTTACCCGTGTATTTGGAGTCTTTTGATGATTCTTCATCTACGATGATACAATTGCACACAAGTCCTTTTCAAACGCGATTTATTCTTCATATTTTTTAGTAAGTGTTGATTTCGCAGTTCGCTATACAAACTATGAAATGCTTGACGACAAGGAAGAAGTGTAGTAGTCAATGGTGATGGAGTCATGAGGTTTTTCATTTGCTGGGAATTTATTCAAAATGTGGTCAAACCTCTAATTGAAATCCTTCAATTTTTCCCCTTTCTACATCTTGAGATTACCCAATTCTTTCAACAACATGGTGGGGGTCTTTTCATTAATGATTTTTCAAGGAAAATATTCTTAAACCCCCTCCAATTTTGGATGGAATTCAGAGGAAGACTGTGATACCATACAGTTTCTCTGCCATCTAAGGTGCATGGAAAAATTATACATGCAACATCATAATAGCATACCTCAAGCATTTGTAAGTGTAGGTAGAATTGATCTAAATGGTCCTTTGTGTTTATTGTTTTGTCAAGGTCATACTTCGTTAGGATCTTCTCCAGAAGCCTTGGAATATTATGTAAAAAAACTGGGAGTGAAAGTGGGCCCTGAGAAATCCAATCCAGATCTTGATCTGGCATGTATTTTTGTTCTTCCTCCTCCTCATTTTCATAATATTATGGGTATTCTTCCTCTTCTTCTTCTACGCCTAACCCATGTAAAATATTTTCTGAGAGTACAATGTTATCTCTGCCACCACTGTTATAAAGTGGAGGCTCTTCTCTGTTCTCTATAGAATCTTCTAATTCTTCAAGGGTGGTGAAAAACAAATATTCAATAGTAGAAACCACAATCCGCATAGGGGTGGTTGGGTTATTTTTCCAAAAATATGGAAGATTGTGTACTCTCTGGGTCAAGCCAATAGCTTTTGAAAACTGACGGTTATGCGACAGATGGTCCGAATTTGATTGTAAGAGATATCAAAATTTTGTGTAAGCTCGAGTTGATAAGAGTCACCAACTTTAGGAACACGAGTAAGGGAGGTAATGTGAATATTGTTGCCTTGACTGAAAGATGTGATATTGGGGTTGGTGGGGTTATGAACCATAAAAAATAGGTTTCCGTATTTCTAGTGCTATAAATGTTGATGGTGTTGGACCCACCAAAATTCATGGGATCTCCTCGATATGAAGTCCCAATTATACCTCACACCATTTGGTGTAGGATTCCCATTCAGTATATGGCCCAATTTCTGATTTATTAAAGATTTTCCTTTGCTCTAATTGTCAGCAAGAGAGAGGGATGCAATGGTGCCTTTGAAAAGCAAGAAGGTGTGCTTGGTGAATTTTTGGTTGTAGGTGTGTCCAATTCCTTCTACTACAGAGAGGTGGAGAAAATTGAGCCTCTAAAAGAGAGGTAATAGTACCACCCAAGAAGAGACACACACGAATTGGAAGGATCCGTATAACATCCAACATAATATTCCACAAGGGATGTGACGGTCATTACAATCAATAAGTGAGAAATTTTTGTCTAATATCTTGTAGAATAGTCCACAAGGATGGGACAACAATAACAACCATTACAACACGTTCTCAATAAGACAACTACTAAGATAAAAAAATAGTTCAACTACTTTAGCACATGTGAAATAAAACATGAAATAAAAACATTCGTAGAGTATTCTTACAAAAATTCATAATCCATGCATGAAGAACATGATGGCCTTGAAGGCCTATATTATTAATTAAAATTTCCAAGACACATGTATACAAAAAACATCACTAGCTCTAGTAGTGGAGCTTTGGAGGCACTCCTTGCTCCACAAAAGAACTAGCTTATCTCTCTAATTCTTTGTGGGAGGAGCCAAGGTGAAAAGTCATTTTCTCTTGCAATGAGGGAGTATATATAACAATGAGGAGGTAATGCTTCACCTTCCTTGTGACTCTTCATCTACCCTCAAGACTGTTTAACTTCCTATGACTTTTCAAATTTACATGACTTGACATGACATTACTAACATGAATTGCTTCATGATGTAGCAATGTCAAGCCACTACCGTTGCTAAGTGTTGAGTGTCTTCTTGAGGATGATTTTCTTTTCACATCAACATGGCTTGCTGATAAGGAATATTTAATTATCTCAAGTCTTGAATAGTGGTTGCAAACTAGTGTCCTTTTACTTTCTCTTGATTGATCAACTTGCATACTCAACTACAAGAGTGTCTTCCAGCACGCTTCCCTCCTTCATCTCCTTCTTCATATTTCCATGACATGATAGTTTACATGTTCCTACAATTCACTCATGACGAGATGACATCAATCTGAAAACTCCCTAGTTTAATATTGTGCATATCGATCCTTTAATTGAGCTAGAACCAAAAGGAGAGTTGGGAAGAGGGCTCAGTGACTGCACAGTTGTGTATTTGAAGAAAGAAATGGAGATCCTTGATCCTTGATACTGCGCAAGGCATAGTTTAGGCAGGGTTGAGGAAAAAAATTGCATAGTTCCATGAGACAATGAGATAAGCTGAGGGGATGGACACTAGGTTAACTTACTATGAATTTTTGGGAGACATGGGAGGTCAGACCATTATTTAGTTGCATAATTAAAGGGTAGAAGGAGTGAGCTCAAGGATATTAACTGTGCAATGCACATCTAGGACTAGGTTGGGAGGAGAAATTGCACAAAACTGGGAGTCAATGTCAGGGTTTGAGCACAGGAACTGCATAGTGCAACAACCCTGGGAGGCAGGAACTACACATTTCATAGTTCCAAGAGGAAAGGTCACAGCTACAGGACTAAAAATATGGAATGTACATTTTAGGTAAGCTAGGAGGAAGCTAGGTTTCTTGGTTTGGAAGTTTTCCTAAAATGGCTAATAGTGGAATCAGTGAGATTAGTGTGAACAATGATGAAAATTTTACTGTGATCACACAATTAGAACACTTTTATGACTCGATAACATAGATCATACATGACACATGAACATCACATTTCCCTTTGTGTGATAAATTTATGACAAGTTACGACAAGTGCAACACATAAGATACACTTTGCGATGACCATGACGACACTTGTGCTATCCTGCATGAAAATTTAAAAATGAGTGCGACATATGTTTACGTGGTGAGAAAAACTAATTTACACAAACATGACTTCTTGAAACCACCAGAATAGGCTTATGTACATGACGCGACAACCAACATGCGAAAATATGACATTTTTCCTAACTTGCAAAAGGGAGAAAAACACTTTGAGAAAACACATGGAATTAGTTTCAAAGTTTGCAACGATAATGAAAAAGACCAAGCGAGGCTCCAAAATTAGGTGTAGGAAAATTTTTTGGACGGTATTGCATTATCAACAACATAAAAATTCAAGTAGTTGTTGAAAAATTCTCCAATGTTAAAGATTTCATATCTGAACAAAGAGTTTGTGGTGTGTACATATTCTTGTAAGAGAGGACTTGGCAGAGTCCTTGTTGTTGGTGAGGTAAATCCCCTCTGCGAAAAGAGGCGATCCCACTAGCCTTAGAGTGGGTCTAGCCACAAACAAGATAAGCTATAATATTGATTCCTAGTTAACGAATGGACGAAGATTCGATAGATGAATTACTAGAGGTCCTATGTTGTTTTTGTCATTGGATAGAGTGGCTTGCTCCTCGCTCTTGGTTTGACAGATCACGATCCGCTTGCTTTCACGCTCGGACACTTGCACACACATAAGAAACAATGAAAATATACAACATACTAATTAAAATTCGTAACTATCAGTTAGTTGAAGAGGACTAAATCAATTTCATTACATAAACAACATAACACAACGATGGAACCAACACCATAGTCGAGTATATTAATAAATGAAAGGAAGAGTACAACCAAGCTTCGATGTTGTGGTCTCCTCCAACAGGGTTCAAGAGGAGCGCATCTCACAAAGGCTCGTCAAGAATTCAGACGAGACTCTCTCTTCGGAGTTCTCCTTGGTTCTACCTTCTCAATAGCAATTACTTAGCTATAGTATTCTTCTCCAAGTTCAGCTCCTTGGCTATAAGTTTAGCTAGCTTTCATAAAGGGAGAAGGCCTGTTTATATAGAGGGAGAGGGAGAGGTTAGGATCCCTATAATTATGGAAGGGAGGCCTATATCTAAGGAGTGTTCCATGGGAGGTGAAAACCATTGCCTAAAGAGAGAGATTCATGGCTCATCAACTTAACCACTTCTAGTGACTCATCCCTGAGGTGGTTAGAAAGAAAATTCTTCCTCTAATTAAAAAAAAAAATTCCTAAAACAGCTTGGCGTGGGGGCTACACTGATATAGAGCGCTAGGTGGCACAGGCTCTAGTGAAAATATTCTACATCGGTGTGAGGGGTGAACTGGCCATCTGCTAAGGCCAAAACATAGGTTTTGTGTGATTTTTTAAGGAAATGTCCAATAGGAGAAATGATGTCCTTATGCAAAGGATGCAAAGAAGGTGTTTTCAAAGTATGACACTATTCACAAGTCACGAGGATGACCCTCCAATATGCGAAGCGAGGGATTGCAGGGACGCTGACAAAATGCTATGTAACAGATGCCCCCTAAAGCATGAGGTTTGAGAGAGAGGGAGGGGTGAAATGCTTTATGAGAATGCGTTCGACCCAAACACTGCTGTCAGAAAACCTACAAGTACAAATACAACTGATATCTCTGATACATGATATGTGGCATGCACACAACCATCCATAATAGAGTACATAAAAGTGAGATCTGAGGTATGGACGTAACCATCCAACAATAAGTATCAAAAAATAGACTCAGGTATGGTCACATCCATCCAATCAGAAGAGTCATGTAATAAGTCATAGTAATCCACAAAGAACCCGTAGCCTAGATTTCATCAGACAAAACCCAGGGTCTTGCGCTCCATCTCGACCCGCTCAAAGTTCAAGTTCGAGCATGTGAATGGACGAGTTGAAGTCGAACATGCAGGAACATCGTCTGATTACCAGCCAATAATGAGATCTGTTAATAGACGTGATAGAAACCACCAATAATGACAATGGCTCTCAAGGTACAAAAGGTACAATCCACAGAATGTGAACAGTGATCTGGCATTGAACACCCGCAGAATCATCTGATCGAAGGCCAATGATGTGAACCTTACATCGGACGCAAAGAACCTGCCATTAAGGCATGCAAGTTCTAGGGCACCTAAAGGGAGTCTCTAGATCAGCTTCCTATAAAATGAGCTTAAGTTGACAGGAAGTGATCTGGTCGAATGAGGGCCATGATGTTTCCCACATCATCGACACAAGACAGAGGAATATGATGATTTGCAAATCAAGACCAACAGAGAATTAGAGGGAGGTTGAAAATTGTAGAGGAAAAACTTCTCTTGAACATATCGGCGGCACGACACTGGATTTGGAAATATTTTGACATCTAGGGATCTGAGGTCATGGTGACATGGAAAAGAGCAGATGAGCGGTCAAAAGAGATTACCCAAACCCATGGAGGCAAATGAACGATGAAGTGAGGTGTCCCCAACCTGACACGAATGTAGACAAGTGCCATGTTCAAGAGTGACATATTGCCGACTAAAGTCTAGTTCCATTTCCCCCCACCATTTCTAGCAAGTACCCCAATTATTTTTGTAAACAAGCTTGAAGGGGATAACATATGCTTGCAATGTAAGTTTTTCCTTCGGAAAAATTCAACCTAGTACATTTTATGAGCCCTAGGAAGGAGGAACTCGAGTAACGTCATAATGACGAAGTCCGATGTCATTAGTTTTTAACGAGTCTAGCAATTGGAGAACTCTTCATCTTTTCATGTTTAGAGATTTTGAAAAGAAAGCGGAAAAGAAAACTCCAGTAAGGCCCTTTTCGTAAATAGTATCTTAGATACGAAAAGGTAGAAAACAACATCCGAGAGAACCTCTTAGTCACGATAGGCTAAGGTATTCCTTTTTCGTAAATAATCTATCCCAACCTAAAA
The DNA here is from genome assembly GCA_034641835.2 of Pinus albicaulis. Lineage (NCBI taxonomy): Eukaryota > Viridiplantae > Streptophyta > Pinopsida > Pinales > Pinaceae > Pinus > Pinus albicaulis. The sequence goes on along the minus strand of CM076574.1, from coordinate 922,172,399 downwards.
AAGGGGTAAACGTATACTAGGTAGATTTCGTTTCGCAACCATTTGGCGAGTTCAAAATGACAAGCATATCGACAATATTTTCAGTTTTAGAGAGTTAGAAAAGAGCTGAAAGGTGGCTCTAGTAGTGACTTTTTCATGTTTTTACAGAGTCTGAAATTTTTTAAAATACAACTCATTTCTTCATCATAACCATGTGAAAAACCTGTCGTTACAAAAAGACGTGTGTAAAACCCATTTCTTGAAAATAACATGGTAAAATAATCAACAAATATGTTTTAAAACCTAATTTATGATTCTGAAAAGTTATAAAATTCCATAAGTGGTAAAAATTATTTACTTTTAATTTTTACCTCTTTGTGGAGAAACAATGACCCATTTGCTTTGCGATCATGTGGCGATGATTGCGAGTGATCCAGTGAACCAATCTTGATCTTGTCAGTCTCAGGTAAGATCCGACACCATTTGCCATCTTTTAAGCTAAGTTTCATTACTTGTATTTGTCATTTTGATTTCTTAGGAGAGGATTTGTAAAAATTAGGGCATCGCGGTTGGTGCGAGTTTCAGGCACGGACCTACGCCAATCGCTCCTTTTTTACACAGAGGGCATGCCCATTGGAGTGATTGTTTGTGAAACAGCTGTGCCAACTGCGCAACCCAAAAATCCGCATAAATTTAAGGAAAATGTAGTCAATTGTTTGCAAATTTCAATGCCAAAGTAAAATAACAATGCTCATATGAACAATGTGTGCAGGTACCAAGAAGAAAGAATGGTGATTGAGTGGAAAGAGAGGGAACATGGTGAGGAAGATGAACTTACCATGGAGAATGATCGATGCATGGACGCCCTCAAAGACTGTGGGCTAAAGAAATTCTTCCTAACACCGTGCCTCCGAGCTCAGCCAGAATTTCTTCAGTGTTTGATAAGCATATGGGATGAAGACCAAGAAAAGTTCGTGCTTCAAGATCAGGAACTTGAACTCAAAGTATCAGATGTGTATTTTATCATAGGATTGTCATAGAGGGGTGCAGTCCCTATGCTGACCAGTACCTATCCCTCTGGGGAGAGTATGGGGATGGTGATCGATAGAGTATGCTGAGGGGCGCGCAAAGGAACATGGAGTGGAAATGTTTACATCAAAACCATCCCAGATCTGGCACTAAAAGTAGTGCTGCACACTATCACATGGGCTGCAGGATTGCAAGCACCGCATGAGGACGCAAAGACACAACTGCTTCTTGTTGTAGATTGCCTGACCCCGACTCTCTACAACTGGGTAGAGGCCATGAGTATTAACATTAAGTGGCAACTAACCAAGTGAAAGAAGACCAAACTGAATTAGTTTGGGTATGGATCCATTTTGGTATCGTTCTTCTTGCAAAAAATACTAATATTCTAGTGTCAGGAAGTCATTGTCCCGACGCCACTGCCCAAAGAACCACGGATGGCCTGATGGGTTGCGCTGATGCCTAGAGAAGGGGGTGGCCAACAGATGTCTCAGAGGCCAGAATTATTTGATTGGCTCTGACGACAACTGATTGTCATGGAGGATTAGCCCTATGCCGACACAGACTTCACTGGTGACCCAAACCTCCCACTCTCGAAGGGAGAGGATTGGGACGAAGAGCTAGGTGAGACTCATTTTTTATTTTCATGAGTTTATGATTTTTTACATATATACATGTTTCCGATAGTTACTAATATATGTATGTAGATGCTTGCCCAGAGAGGCTCCTCGCGTGTGTATGTCACCGATAGCGAGGCGAACAAGGAGCTCGATCCTCACAGGAGGGCGGCAGGGAGAGACAGTGAAAATATGAGGACGCTCATGGGATTCTAGACTATGCTTCGATGATGTTCCTCGGGCCTACCAGAGACATACTGTAGGGGTGTCGAGTCGTATCCACCACTTGCTGAGGCAATTGGTATGGGCGGTGACGTGCTATCATGAGCACCACGCTGATTAAGGCTTTTTATTTCCGCATATTTTTGAGAGACATGTTTTCTTGGGATGTAACTGAAACAAACATATATATTTTGGGGTTTTTATGATACACACACTGCAAACAATTGATATATATGTATATATATATATATATACACATCTATTTTCTACATGGGTCTATTGACATATGATGATGTTTTATAAATTGTGCAAATGTCTATCTAATACAATGTTAACCACTGCATCAGTTAATGTATTCATTTGTCTTGGTATATGTTGATATGTGATGAAATCAAAATGTCTTTCAAGCAAACGAATACATAAATACAATCTCAAAATGCATGGGTTTCGGATCGAATAATGGCTGTTAAGTTGAAGAACAACAAGTTGTGAATCTAGATTTACAAGCAATGTGTGTATGCCGAGGTTAACTGCCTCGGTTAATAGTTCCAAAACAACACTATATTCAGCGACATTGTTTGTAGTTTGTCCTAGACAAATACCTTGTAGGTTAATCAACTCACCAGTAGGATTATAAATTACCTAGGTTTTCGAAGACAAGCCCTTGGTACTATGGGAAGCACCATCCGCGAAATCGACATAAGGGGCAAGAGACATTTGCATAACAAGCAAGACACAATAAGCAGAAAAAAGCTTACAAAGAACATCAAACCTAAACATGCACAAAATGAAAAAATCACCTATGTACACATGTCATGCATGAATAACTCAAGCATAATACTTTTTCAGATACAACCCATTTCTGGGTTGTGCTAAGGGATAACCTTCATAATCAATAAGATCATAAGCCCCATTCTATAACACACGTTTGACGATTTAGGGCCCATGCCACATGGGTTGGAATTTACTTTCCCCCAGCTTGTCATGAGCTTGGTCGTACAGGAGGATGAGGTTGCCTTCGATAAAAGAATGAGGGGAAACTGTTTGGTCAAAGTGTGCTTTGACTCGCTTCTTTTGTGCTTCGATGACCAAAGCAGCTAAGCGACGAGTTTCATCCAATCTCTCTAAATAGAGGAGACATTCTTCCTCAGGTGAAGTATTAGGCAGTAATTCCACAGCTAATTTGAGTGAAGGGATTTCACATTCAATCGGAAGAGTAGCTTCCAGACCATACACCAACTGAAATGGGGTGAATTCGGCTGCACTCTTAATCGACATTCTGTAAGCCCATAGAGCTGAAAACAACATAGAGCCGAAACAACATGAGATGCCAATTTTATTTATGGATCCCAATTGTTCGTTGAAGCATCGTAATAATAAATTTGCTTATGGCTTCAACTTGGCCGTTACCTTGAGGGTAGTATGGCGTTGAGCTGTCGTGACATAGACCCCACTTAGACATCAGCTCCGCCATCATATAGTCCCGAAATGTGAACCATGATCAGTAACGATGGCTTGAGGGACACCAAATCGAGTAATAACATGATTGAATATGAATTGTGTTGTTGTTTTACCGTCCGTAGCCAGTGTAGGCATTACTTCGGCCCATTTTGTGAAAAAATCGATGGCGACGATAATATAGGCATGCCCCCCAGCCGAGCGAGGGTTACATGTCATAAAATCGATGCCCCATTTGGCAAAAGGACCAATGGTAACGTGACACCAAAAATACTGAAAGTGGACCCTTCTAAGGAGAGCTGGTCAGCTATAGCGTGGCTCTGTCAACACTTCTTGTCCGAAACCCCGTTCTCTTCCCCCACGTAGCCTCAATTGACTTCTTTGATGTATTTATCAAATTCCAGGAATTTGATAAATGACATAAACAACAACCTTTTTATTATATATTTTGGCTCTATATTATACCCCCGACCTTATAACAATTACACTCCAGACGTATGTTAATTATCCGCCAACCGTTTAATTAACAACTTTATTATGCTCCGGGCCTGCACAAACCATCGGCAAAATCCAACGAGACACACACACCGTACCTTAGTTAAACGTCGGGCAAGTCCATCGTGCGACCACCGTTAGATCACAAGGCTCCAAATCGACGGTACGTACGCATATCGCGTGGCATCCTGGTACGAACTATAACGTGCGATGGCACGCTTTGACAGCGGTTTTCCGTGGGTCCACTCCACCACGTGTCGCATTCCCTATGGAATCGCTCGCAAACAGAAAATACTGCTTACTCACCCAAAAGCGGTGCGATATGGGCAACCCGGCTTGCAAATCCACTCGCGGTTTTGGCACAGTGCTTGACTACGGGTGTAAGTCTGGTTCCGCTATCCTCTTGTTCATTAACTCACGTCTAATCCTCGGTCAGGTTCCGAAAGCAAACAACTCTATCTCTCTTTATTAAGCGGGAATTTTATATTTGAACAGTGTTCACGACCATGGGTTCTCTACACAGACCCCGCCTGCGGGCGGGGTGAATTCACAGGGTTATCCAAAAAATTTACGAGAATTCAAAGACAGAGAAACGGAATTTCCAGTGCACAATCACCTCACAGTTAAACAATTCTTCACAATTATCAATTCACATAGTTTGGAAATCAACAGGACTCGAAGTCTATTCAACCGGAAGCAATTGCTCAATACACAACGTTTTATTGCAGAAATTTCTCCTTTTTTTTCCCCTTCTTGTTCATACATCCAAGGGATTACATTTATGTACATAAACATTTGTCTGTTCGGTTCCTCTGCGAGGACCATTTTAGAAAACCAAAAGCCTAATTACAATTTATTCAAATAATTGAAATATGACAGATGGCTAACTATTCGACTTCTAACTAATCTAATTGATACAGACAGCTGAGGTGTTGACACCTAGCTGTTACAATTCAAATTTTCTGAACCCTCCTAGCCACAACATGTGGACAAAACTTCCTACATTGCTGCCATTAGTGCCCACCGGCCCCCACATCATACGACAGGTGGTATAAAGCGAACAATATGGCTAATAATACCTTGCATTGATATATCCGGCATTCATGGCACTTGCGCATCGTAACAATGTAGTATTTAAAAATGGATTCGCCAGAAATTGCTAGCACGAAGGATCTTCAGGCGTGGGTACAACTTGACATGTGACCACCAAAGGCGCCATTGTGGTAGTTGTGGTAGCCATTTAAAATTTCGCTCTCTATGTGTCTCGTACATCGACGGATCATGGAATTGACTCCAACACAATAGAGGGTATCTTTGACAATATGATAAGGTCGCGAATGATGCTGAATGCGGCATCGGGCATCTTTCGTCAACTCAGACCTAAAAGTAGAAGTCTGGAGATACATGATGATATCACCGTACCATGGATCAAGGGTTCTAATCAAGAAAAGAGTTTCATCTGGAATATGATCCTCGGAATGAGAAGGAGTAGAGTCAGCGGGGAGAGAACAACGATCAACAAACGAGTGATTTATTTGATTTGGCGACAGTAAATTCCAAATCAGACTCTTGGAGGATAATGATCCACTTCAAATATTTTCCCCCCAGCAACTTTCGAGATAGAATATAGGTCATGGGGTTACAATCAGAAATCACAATTACAGTCTGTAAAAGGATATAATGTTGAAAATGCTGGACGGCCTAGACTGCAGCCAACGCTAACTTCTATACATGTGCATAACGCGTTTTAGGGTCTGTTAGCCACCTATAAATTTTGTGACACCAAGAGGTGGCTATAATTTTGTCTTCAAGTCTTAAAGAGATAGTTCCCTTTGAAAACCTATCATCTTTTGAAGTCTTATGATATTTTTCTTTCCTTAAGTTAATCTTCACTACCTGTTTGATCATCAACCCTAAAATTCTGCTATTTTCCCCGAAGAAAAAGACTGCCAAAAACCCATTTTTCCCCTTCATTTTACCCCTCCTTTCACTCATACTTAACCTCCATTTTATTCCCTTTTTCCTCCTGAAATTCCTCTATTTTCCCTTTTTTTCCTTCCTTCCCTTCATAAATCCCCTTTAATCAGGTTTAAAACTCCTTTTTAAACCTTATCAAAACCCCCAAAATCCTTTGGAAATCATTGAAAAACCAGAAAAAACAGTCTTTTGAACTTAAGGCCTTTAGCCCCTTTCAACTAAGCCCCTAACCACTTCCCCACCATATAACCCATGCCCGAGACCAGGCGCTAAAGCCCGTAGCCACTAATCACAATCAGGACTTCCAATGTGCGCCCTTTCCTTTGTTAAACTTAAAAAGTTCCGATGCGATTGTTATTTGGTCTATAGACCCGCGCTGCAATCTTAGCCATTGATCTTCCAAGATCTGACGGCCAGTGCTAACCTTTCACTACGCCCACCTCATCCCTTTGTTAAACCTATAAATGTGATCTCCACCATTGATCCTTAATAATCCGACAGCCATCGCAAAAATCACAAATCGCTAATCGGAAAGTCTTAAGGTATCACTTCCTATTTTCCCCGATTGCCGATCTCCGATCCAATCGCAACTGTTGATTCCCCGACGATACAATGGTCAGGATTTAATCACATCTTCAACCATCGGAGTTTCGGCCCCTGCCTTTCTCCAATGCGATTTGATCTTCGCCGTCTGTTCCTGTAAATCCGATGGCCCAGATTGATCCAAACTTCCGCCCGACCCTCGCTCATATTTATTTCATTACCCCGTGACAAATCCTCGAGCTTTCGTTGATCTATTTCATCCAACGGTCCATACGGTCCCGCAGGGTTCAACTCATTTGGGACTCACTGCCCCCATTAATCAATCCTAGCCGTTCATTCCCTGATCCAACAGTCAAGATTAAAACCGCCTTGACCGTGCCCCACCTTTTTTCACCTGTGCATCTTATCTCCATCGCGCTCTCCTCATGACCATTCGATCTAACGCCCCAAATATGACGGCCACCGCGTGGTTTCGCGTAATTTGGAGTCTGGAGGTTAATGTTTTACAATTACGCGATATGGGTGGTTTTAAAAAGCCACATGTCAATCGCTAACGCATATAGCGTTAAAAAAGGCAATATATCCTTTCCTCATTTTCATCACGTGAAACCAATGGTTTATTTGCCCGAAACCATTTTCCCCATTTACATTGCATTCTCTCATGTTTAATCTCCGCTGTTGATCTCTGAGATCTAACAGCTCATGTTTAAACTCGCCTTTTAGTTCATCGCCCTCCACCCATCCTCCAAAGGACCTCTTAAATCATTCTCTGCCATTGATCTCTATTGGCTAAATCAATCCGATGGCTCAGAATCTTTCTGAAACCCCAATTTCATTTAACTCTATTTACCCCCTCCGCTAAAGGTTTTTCTTCCATTTTTATTACATTTTCCTCCATTTTCATTATAATATGACCCCTTTGTATTATAAAACCCAGATTGATCTCGACCATTGATCAATACGCATCTACGGATCGGACTTAATCTTTCATTCACCCCCCCAATTGCCTCTCCTTTTGATCTTAGCGAGCAATCTTCACCGTTGGATGCTTTCATCCAATGGCTACACTCTAAACCTAAACTTCTGAAGTAGTCTGAACCCTTCCCCGTAGGATTTTTTCTAATTTTTCTTTGTTGTGTAGGTTTTAATGGTTTTTTCAATTGTTTTAAAAGAAAATTGAAGGTCGGGGATGATGATCCCCCAGGCCTTTATGTGTGAAGGAGATCATTCTGCAGGATTTCCCATCAAGGTTTACCAGTGCCTCATGAACACTGGCAACATTATAAGAGCCCTCTGTACGCCTGCACAGCAACAAAACACATCATACATTAATCAAAAAAAGAGTAACTGTTAACATAGTTTTGGAAGGATTAAGGAATTAATTCAGTTAATCAATGACCTGATCCACGATTGAAGATAGTTTGAAGACCAGAAGACAGAAATTAGGCTTCATTAATCCTAAAACACGGAACTCAAGTAAATTAAAGGTGTTTTAGGTTAAAACAATAATATCTACCAGTCCGAGAAGCCTCCACTGCCACATCAGAGGCTAATTGAATCCTCTGCAGCTACCAAAGGCCACTTGCAGCCTAAAAAAATCAAGAGAAGGCCTACTTATTTCTTAAACAGAATATATTTGCATAAAGACATTTGAAAAGTTATTACCAAATAAAGAACGAATTCTGAAACTGTCAGGGAAGTTATTGTAAGGGATAAGTACGCCTCGAAGTTAATCTTTTTTCCCATTTAACCTAAAAATAGCAGAAAAAGAGTACATGAAAGATAAGTATAAATTCAATGCTCTCCTGCCTTCGGCCTTGCATGGTTATCGAGGCTAGGAGTTGCATTTAGTGTAGAATTTATTTCATTTCAAACCTAAAGCTCTTCCACCTCCTCATTTCTTCTATAAATACTTCTGAAGAAGATGAGAATATAGGTTGGTTGATTGTTCACTAGTTTTAATACTGAAACTCTCTGAAATAATACAAAGTCTATCTGAAGTTGAAGAAGAAATTGAAGTCTTGGAAGCTTGATGATAATGTTGCATGCTTGTTCTTGAGAAGGCTCTATCATTGGATCCATGAGCTTGGCTGTTGGTGAAGTATTCTGAACCGTTTAATGTTTTCCCCTGTTTTCATTTTTTGTTCCATAAATTCTTACTACAGTAGGATGAAAGTTTTAGGCTAGGAAATGACTCCTATAAGCACCTTAGATCTGTTCATCCTTCACTGTTTTATGTTTTCTTCTGCTGAGGTATTTTAGAGTCTTCAATCTCTCTCTTTAGTCCCCATGCTTGTTTATTTCTATAATAGCTCAAATAGTTGGTTTCAACATGATTTATGGTTTTCCCTGCTTGTCTACTATCACTTGAAAGTTGTTATTGAAGTCTCCCTTTGAAGTACCATTGACTTAAGTTAGCCAAGGAGGTCTGTTTTGATCATGCCCTTTGTCCTTGCTTGAACAATTGTTTTGAAGGTTTTTATAGTTGTAATAATAGATGTTTTTAGGTGTTCCCTCTTCTATGACTGCAATTATCAGTGAATCTTTTGTGTTTTCTAAATCAGTTGAAATAAAATCTTTGAGGAAATAGGATGTGCTCCCGAATCTTAGATTTCATTTTAAAAGTTGTTTTGAAGTCATTATTTGCTTAAAGCGATGTTTGTAGAATTCATGGTTAGCCTTGTCTATCAAATACCTCTTTATTGTTCAAGCTATGCTTTCAAATTCCCTTTGTTGAGAATTCAAACTCTCTTTCCAAATCATTAATGTCCATCTCATTCCAAAAACCAAAGGATCTTGTGGCCCAGTTAGATTTTCCCTTTGATATCCCATATCCATTGATAAGTTTGTCATAACCTCTTTTTGACTCCATTGCCCAATGAAACTAATACTCCTTCTTTCTACCTACCTTTCCTAGATATTTCATATTCTGTTGTATCAATTCAACCAAACAAACAAACAAACAAACACTTGCACTTAATAACTAGTCTAAAACCAATACCCTAAGCACACAAGATAAACCCTTGCAAACAAACATTTGAGAGATCCCTCTCTGAGAACAGGAGGACTAGATCCTGGAACTCTAAAGATTGGTTTGATGTTTCCTTGTCTTTTGATTTTCCAATCTATCAAAACACTGGAGACCAACATAATGGCGATCACGATGGGACATTGAGTTCATAGTTGCCTAGCAAGCTCTTATAGACTCATTAGTCTTTCTAAAAACCATATAAACTCAGAAAAACCCAAAAATATTTCAGATTGGCTTCCTAATAAACATGGTGGTGGAACCATAAAACATTTTACCTTCATAAGAGCTAAAACATTTCCACTTGGTGACTCCACTGGCCTCCAGTAGGCCTATTACCCTTCCAGTATTTGTAAATTTCTTGGGAATGCATTGAGCAAAACAAATCATGTTGTTGGTGGACAACAAAGTTCAAAATTTTCCACCTGGTGACTCTACACCTTCCAAAAGACCTAATGACTCCACTGATAAAGGACTTTGAACTGGTTAGAAAGATACAGTGACCTCTTATTACAAACATGGATCCTAGTATGGATAGAGAAGTTAAAATAAACACATTATTGAACCTAATTGGGAAAATAGTGTACATACTTGATAAAATATTGGAAAGGCATGAGGATGATATAGATGTTGATTATCCAGAGAAACCTATGCTTTTCCCAGATCAAACAAAAACTCAACCACTACAAGACCTAGACAATGAGAAATATATAGATGATGATCAAGAATTTATAGAAGAAGGTGAGCAAGATTATAAAGAAAACAATAAAGAAAAATTACTAATCATGATGGAGAAGATGGTGTACATGTTTGGGAAAAGAATTGAAAGGTACGAGGCTAATTTAAATATTGATGATCTAGAGCAGCCCATGCTCCTTTCAAATCAAGAACAAACCCAAACACTACAAGATATGTATGATGAAAAAGATTACAAAGAAAGCAATGAAGAAGGTTGTCAGGAAATTCCTAATTACCTACCTATATCTTGTACAATGCTATTAAGAGAACTTCATGACCAAATTGCAAAAACTAATAGTGAGAAGTGCCTTGAGGAAAACATAAGCCATTTTGAACCCACAAAATCTAAAATGGGAGAAGAGACAACACTACCAAAGTCTCTTCCTTTATGTCATGACTCATTTCAGATTATTAAAGAAGAATGGCATCCTAATAATCTATTAGAAACAACTCATGAATCCCATATTCTAAATAAATGTCACAAAAATCATGAGGAGTTGTTTAAAACTGAGGTAGACCAGGAAAAACAAGAGAATCCTCAAAGTTCCCCTGCAAACACAAATGAAGATCCCTTAGAAGAGGCTCAAGAAGACATCAGGCCTCAAAATTAGCCAACACAAGAGAAAGAAGACTGTTGTACATCTGTCCTAAGCAAAAATAAAATTCCTTCTCTCTTAACAGAAGAAGAGATTGATCTAATATTGAACAGACAGCCAGCCTCCAAACCTTCATTTGAACAAAACACTTCTGCTCATCTACTTATTGAACCTTGTTGTCTTGAATAAGAAAATAAAATTATAGAAAAGCTCAAAGAGAAACAAACTGATAACCCAATATGTTTGATTGGTGAAATTGTGTATACTAATGATTTTTCAACTTCTGATCAATCTGATGATGATGATGAGCTCCAAACAGAAACTAATCATGCAGGGAAACCAACAGTGGATTGGTATCATGAATTTCATTATCATCAGCTTGAAAGCAACAATCAGCCAATCCAATCCATCAGAAATAGCTTTCACATAATTAGGAATCATCAATCTATTAGTTGTAAGGTTGAGATTAAAAATCAAGAGGAATTTCTTGAGCAGGATAAAGATAAAGAGCCTTCTCCTGAAAGGATGGAGGTAATAAAGGATACCCCTGCTCAAGAATATGATGATCTCTTTACAGAGTATAGTCCATTGAATTAGAACATATCAGGACTACAAGAGAACAACACTACAATATATGATGAATCCTCTAGTTTAGATGATGATGAAGATGAGGAAGTTTTTCTTTCTCAAAAGAATCTTTACCCTGATCCAGTGGAGAAAGAAGAAATGATCCTGGTAGAACTATATCTTCCAAATATTCTTAACTTCCAAATATTCTTAACCAGGAATTATTTCAAGATCCCTATGCTCACTTCTCAAAGAAATTTAAAGAGAGGATAAAGGTTATTAGGAGCAGTGTTTTAACAAAAGCAAGAAGATTATTTAGCACTGCTGCTAAAAAACAAAAGGAATGGGAGTGGCCCTATTTGTCCAGCCTGACCGAAGGGTTAGAAATTAACCCCTTCTTATTTATTATTAGTAATTATAAATAAGTGGGGACTTAGTAAAAAAATCCAAAAAATTAATTAGTGTTTGTTTTCAACAAACTTACTATCATAACTTAGGGAAATTCTCGAAAATCTTTAAATTAAACCTAAGTTTAAAAGTGATAGATCAAAACATAATCTTTTCTTGATGAAAAATTCGCGATTCATCGCAAAAGTGGATATCTCAGGTGCTGCACCTTAAAATTAAGTGACCAGGATATTGCGACAGTACGATCTCAAAGAACTATACATTAGTATTGATCGCCACCTATATCGCGTAAAGTTGGATAATAAGTTATATTTCTAGAAATTGCGAGCCAAGATGATATGAGACTGCGATTTGTGGATGTTGCGATTTGCAATGAATGCGATCTTGCTATAATTTTGATTTGCGATGATTGCAATCCGCGATATTGTGATTTTCCGATATTGCACAGCAGATCGCAAATCGCATTATCGCAGATTCTTCTAGTGTGTTGTCCAAAGTAAATCTTTTCATAAATAAATATCCATGATGCGCTTTGATGTCAAAATTAATGAATGGATTGTTAATCATTGATGGAAAGGATTTTGTTTTGATTTGAAAGGTTGTTTCACGTTTAAAATAATATTTTTCATCCACCTTCAGCATTTAAAATTATCCCGTCACCTTTCTCATATCATTACTCTCACTTAATTCGTAAAACCACAGGCACGAAGGAGCAGAAGATTATACAAAGCATTCACAGAGCATTATGGGTAAGAAAGAGAAAGTTCTAAGTGCTGAAAACAAAGTGATGGCTTCCTTGTATGCGGATATTGCTTGCAACAAGGACGCTGGTATCACTACGTGGGAGGGCATGCATAATCTACTTGAAGAAGAAAATCCCAGGGTAATGGAAGTCGCGGCTACTGCAGGATCAAGTAATTCCTCTGAAGCGTCTCTTACAGAATTGGCTTGTTCATTTCTGCACAGAATAGAAACAAGACCGAGAATTATTCCGTATACAGATATGGTAAAATGGCTGCTGGATAACACCTATATTTCAGATAGGAAATTTAGAAATCAAGGACAAGAACTCATCGGGTCATTCACTACAGAAGATTTGAGGCTTATGTATCACATACCGAAACCTCAGGCGACTTACAACAAACAATTTATGGAGAAATTCGCCAGAGAAAATGCAAATTTGGCAGAATGCACCAAGGAATGGACCAAAAGAGATGAACCATTGAAGAAAAACAAACATGGTACGTACAATACTGGTTCGCTCACCTGTCCATATTGTTTTGCTGCTGCTATGTTATGCAAGCCTTTTGGAAAGCCTGACATAAATATGGTCTTGCCTGAATGGCTCCCTTTATTGAATGCTGCTGTTAACGCTACAATTGTAGACTGGGCCAAAATCTTGTCTGATAATTTGGCGACTACTATTTTTCAGTTACCGGTCTAAACGAACTGTTTCTCAGAGGATTTATCCTCCTTTTTATCTATCTGCCTATGTTATGAATTCAATTTGTTTTGTTTCTAAATTCCCTTTGATGGGTTGGAAATGGAAAATTCATGATCCCCTGCCCATTCATGTCTATCACAAAGAGTTGTGGGAATAAAATTTTGTTCCTCATTTTTACAAAATTTTCCATGGCATAAGGATGCTCCAAGGTTATCCCTGGAAGCAGAAGTCAATATTCTCCCTGTCGCAAGATTGTTTGGAGAAGAGTTGTTTACTTATGTGAGGGTTTTTGGAAGTTCTACTTCCCCCCATGTACTACCCCTATATGTTCCGGATCAACTTGTAGCTCGGGAGATTGCTTATCAAACCTGTGGTGAAGGAGGTTTGACAAAGGAATTAAAGGAGAAGAAGAAGGGCCTTTGGCCACAATTTCCCATAGCCTGTGGAACATTTTCATTGTTTGATGTTGGTGACGCATTAAAAGAGGTAAGCAATATTACATGCTTACAACTGTTCAAGTTTTCGAGAAGGTTATTTGATCCAAATGATGTTGTCAAATATTTCACCACTACAATCAAAGTAAGAATGTTTTCTGGAGAAGAAGATCCTTTTGATGATATGTTTCAAACAAAATGTTCATTTAAAGAAGTTTTTCATTTAGCCCAAACACAGTTATCCCCAGAAGAATTTCAGGAATTTAAAGTTTATAGAGAGAAAAGACTAACTACTATCCCTTTGGAAAATTTATGCTTGGAACCCGCAAGGGAACCAACTCCTAGTGTCAGTCTTAGTGGCAGCTCAGATACATAAAAGTATAAGTCTAAGTCTAACAAAGAGACTTCTGAGCATTCTAAAAATAATGATAATGATGAAATTTCAGTGAAGGATACAGCTCAATCAAAAGAGCTTTCACAACAACAGAATTTTACCACCTACGGTGAATTTGACCTTCAATGTAACAGACGATGCCTTCTCGTGACCGAATTGACAAAGAATGGGGAAACTTTAATCAATTGCTTAAATGTCTGGTTTATCGTAATATACAGACTTCGTACGTACAACAAAAAGTTTTGGAGCACGGGAATATGGGCATCGCTACGTAAACCGAGCATATAATGATTACCCCCCTCTTCTGAAATTGTACTCAATATAGAGGACATTCCTCCTCTAGATGTATTCTACAGCCCACAGTATAAAGCAGTAGTGAGGAAGTAGAGGAAAAAGAGAAAGTTGGAGAGCTCAATCTCTACTGAGGCAGAACAATTAGATGTCTTATGGAAGGACCCTACTACGGATCCAACTGATAATCTTACCAAGTTATCTCAGATTACAGGAGCTTATGCCTCCGCAAATATTGACAAAGCATATGAGGTAAGACTATTATTAAATGAAAAAGAAGATCAGATACAAGTTCCGCAACAACAATTGCAACAGGCTCATGCCGACAGTGAAGCACAAATAAAACTTGAAAAGTTACAGCAAGAGCTTCAAGAGATGCAAATCGGATATCAAAAAAGTTTGGCCGATTAAGAGAAACAAATACATATTATCCAAGAGGAGCACAAAGATGACCCTAAGCTTCCAGAGTTTATTTTAGAGTCTGTTTCTTTGAACAAACAACTACTGCAACAACAAGATATACTATGTCAGAAGATCTCACAATGGAACTCTTTTTGTTAGCAAAGTGATAAAATCACTAATAATGTCGTAGAATTATGACATGATTATGATTTAGCTAATGAAAAAGTTTCTAATTATTTGGCATGGCAAAAGATAGAGGAAGGAAGAAGAGTTGGGGCACCAATTATCAACGACAGTCATAAAAAGATACTTTTCAATAATTGGGATGCACAGATTAGAGAAGAAGAAAAAACGGCAGAGGAGTAAACTACAGCAGCGAGTAACATCACTGATTGTGTAAATGAAAATTTGCACAAAGTTAATTTGATTTCAGAAATTATTTCGGGACACCTTCCACAAGCACAGAAATTGCAAACAGAATGGAGGCAGAAAGTTGATGAAAAGGCAAAGTCAATTCAAGGACTGACAAGATTAAACTGGGATTCTTACTGGACACATCTAGTGAAACCACACAGTCAATGCAGTGCGCTTAATTGTATTATTAATTCTGTTGAGAAGATTGCGCCTACACTTGCCGATTCTGTTTTTTTCAGGACAATTGAAATCTGAAGTCGGCCAACCACCTCTTCTCAAAACAATGTTGGATGCTTGCAAGATCAAAGATCAAATTCATAAGTAGATAGTTGATAGTCTTTATTTTTAGATTTAGTTTTAGTTTTACTATATTTTTTCCTAGGAAAAGGACAGTCATTTAAACCGAATCCTAAATTTTTGTAATAAAATATTTTTAGATTTTAGTTATTAGTATTTAAACCCTTCTCATGCATTTAGAGAAGGGTCCTGAATTTTTTTCAAAAACTTGTCCTCGTAACATGCATTTCTCCGCACTCGCAGGGAGGTTTTGATAAAATGTGAATGGAACGAGATTTATTGATACCTCGTGTCTACATTCGTTACCGATGTTGCATTTTCAGGATTTAATGTATGCTGGATTAGGAAGAGATAAATCATTATTACTTCTTAAATTTCTCATGAGTAAACCGCTTATAAATGGCATTATCTCTTTAAATCGTTTTTGTTTTCCGTGTTAGTAATATTTATGTTTAGTTGTTGGCATGTTAATTCTTGAATATTTGTTTTATCATTTGGCATTTTTGTACGGTGATAATTATTTATTTGTGCTTGATATATGAATAGCTTAATATGCGATATGTTTTCCACAACTGTTTCATCTAACTTTTTATGTGAAATAGTTTATCTTTATTGAATTATTTTCTCATAATAATTGAATGATCTTTATTATCAATTGTTATCTGAAATCCTTTTAGATCGCATATATTGAAAGATTACATCCCGGGTTAGTTTAGAGTTAGATATTTCTTAGAATACAATTTGCATATGAATAGATTAGAAATAGATTAAAAGCATTTTATTTAGGAATTTTAGAAAATAAATATCATATCTCAAACACACACACACATATTGGGAAACTGGTCCCATTATCCCCAGTCGGACCCACTACATCAAACGGAAAAGGAGCTGCTAACCAAGGTCTGGACCGGGTGGGTATCCCCCTTGTTGTAGACTCGATTTTCGGGGCTTCAACATATTTGGCGCTAGAAGGAGGGCCTCGAAATATGAATGGCAAGTGAATCTAAATCTAAATACCATTCTGAGAGTAAATCACCCTCACCATCTTCCTCGACTTCTCCATCATACTCAGAAATTTTAAATCTAGAACCAGAAGTCAAAAGAAGAACAGACACTGCTACAAATCCTGACTTTTTAGAAGAATCTGCTATTGAACCTCCTAAAGTTGAATCTTTGATTCATAAACTTCAGAGATTTTCAATATCACCTCAAAGGTCTGATAAATCTCAAGGCAGTGTGACTCCGCAATATAATCCTGCTCATCCTCTCACTAGATTACAAAGTGAAAAGCTTGGAATTCAGCCAACTGAGTTACCTCTACCTACAAGAAAAAGAGCTAGGAAATCACCTAAAGGGTCTGATAGTGAGAATCTTTCATGATCATCATCCATCTAAAAATCTTCATCACGAATTCAACCACCCACTCCTCCACTCCAGACTACTGTCCATCAGTCCACTCAATCTTCCACATCTCCTTCTCAAATCATAATATCTTCATCTTCTCAGTCACAAATATCATCTTCTACACTTTCATCTGTTAGTAGTTCAGTGATGGCCCAAATGCCATGGAATAATCCAAGGGAAGTCTTAATGCCTACACCCTTGAGTCAAATACCAGCCCATCATGAAAAATGGTTGCCTAAGTTTAATCCTGAAGCAGGCATGCTAGCAGAAGAACATATAAACAACTTTATGTTATCCATAAATCTCAATGGAGTTGTTAATGAAGATGTTGTTGTCCGACTTTTTCCTTATACCCTACAAGGAGCAGCTGGATCATGGTATTTCTCATTACCATCTGGATCTATTACTAGTTGGGATATCTTTTAAGATCAAATTTTGACTAAATTTGGTGATGACAGGTCTACAGCAACATTGATCAATGATTTGTCTAATCTTAGAGCTGATTCAAAAGAAATTGTCAAGGATTTCAATTCACGTTTCAATAAATTGTTAAACAAAATTCCTACTGCCTCCAAGCCTAGCGAAGAAGTGCGAAGTGAATGGTACATTTATGCTTTGC
This sequence comes from Pinus albicaulis, assembly GCA_034641835.2. NCBI lineage: Eukaryota > Viridiplantae > Streptophyta > Pinopsida > Pinales > Pinaceae > Pinus > Pinus albicaulis. The sequence goes on along the minus strand of CM076574.1, from coordinate 922,155,046 downwards.
CATCAAACATAGCAATATTTGTTGATAGGGCAAACAAAACAACTTTAGCAGACAATATGAAGGAAGCAATAGCAGTAGAGAAACGAATCATTGCTTTAGAAAAGAAAAATGAAATAGAAGAACAGAAATCCAAAAAGGTCACTTTTAAAGAAGATCCCAAGAAAAAACAACCAAAAGATCCATTTGATTTAGAAGGATTACAAAACCATGTCCAATGAGATGGTTGATATCAAGAAACAAGTGGCAAAAACATCTTCTAAAAAATCTTTTAAGCCTTTTAGAAGAAATTCTTCAACTGATTCAAAACCACCAAATGCTATTACAAATGCTGAATCAGAAGAAGAAGAAGAAGAGACTGTTACTGAAGAAACTACTGATGAAGAAGAGGTGGTAGAAGTACAAGGCATGTGGGATTTCATCCTCCCATATGAGGAAGATCAAGAAGCATCCCCCGTTAGCACTCGAAGTAGAAATCAACTTGATCCTACTCAAACTACTCCTAAGCCAAAGAGCGCAAGCTCATTGACTAAGGATAAAGTTGCACCCAAGAAAACGACATCCAAAGCAATTCAAACTAGCCCTGTCCAAACAGATTAATCAATTCCATCAAGAACACTGATTTTTCCGGATGAAATGGAATATAACATTATAGAAGATATGAAGAAGACTAGGGCTAACATCACTTTTTATGAATTGAGCAAGTTAAAACACCAGCAAAAAGTACTTTTGAAAGAATTACATGCTGTACCAGAAAAACCTTTGCCCGATCCTGTAATTTCTCAAGCTTCCAATGACATGGGAAGACCTCCAACTAATTCTATTAGTAAATTTGATCTTGAAAATATCGCTTTAATTGGAGGAAGGTCCAGATCTCATACTTCTCCATTTCTTCTTACTTATGAATTTTTTAATAAAAATTTGCATAACTGTTTATTGGATTCTGGAGCTTCATCTAATATTCTACCAAAATCAGTATGTGCAAAATTGAACGTTCAACCACAAAAATCTATTGTGCGCATAGTGCAGTTAGATCGATCGCAAGTTGAAGTGATTGGCGAATTAAACCAGGTTACCATAAGGCTGTCATCAAATCCAAAGGTATGTCAAGTTATTGATATTTTAGTTGCAGATATTCCAGAATTTTATGGCTTAATTCTTAGCAGAGATTGGTCGGAAAAACTTCATGGATACTTTGCAACCGATTGGTCGCACATGTGGCTTCCTTACAATGGTAAACCAAATCAGATAAAGGTTGAGCGAGAAAAGCATCAGAAATACATAGTAACAGAATTGGAAGGAGAGAATGAACCAGTTGCATACAACAGTAATATCATTGGCAATTATTCAGTTGATTCTTTCTTAGGAAATTTCAATGCTCATACTTCACCTTATTTAGAACATTCTGTTTTATCTCAAATAGAAATTTTTTCTCAAATAGACAGTTCTAAATGTATTAATTTTGTAGATACTCCTGTAAATAAATATTTATTTTGGAAATTATTTTTTGATGGTTCTAAGTCTAATGAAGGAGCAGGAGAAGGATGCGTGTTGGTTAGTCCAGAGGGAAACAAGATTATGCTAACCTGCAGACTTGAGTTTGAGTGCACTAATAATACCGCAGAATACGAGGCTTTAATCCAAGGGTTATATAAAGAAATCAGATTGGATATCAAATATCTGCAAGTTTTCGGAGATTCAGAAATTGTAATCAAACAGGTACACAATACTATACATTGTCTATCAGGTCATTTAAAGCATTATCAATCTTTAGTTCCAGATCTGACTGAACATTTTATAGCATTCAATATTTCACCAATTCCTAGAATCCAAAATGCTAGTGCAGACCTCTTAGCCAATGTAGCCTCTAAGCTCATCCCTGCAGAAGACTTTAGTCCTGATCAATTTTCAATTGAATTAATCTTTAGACCTTCGATTCCGGATAACGTTACCAATTGGAGAATTTTCAACGATGATCCTGATATTGTAAGTTTCCTCACATCTGAAGGATATTATACCAATAAGATAATTGATGAAGACCAACATGACAAACAATTACAACACGATAGCACTAATAATGCTATTCCAAAGTCAATAGTCAAATTAGAAGACCTCTATGATTTGAAAGACCGATTTAAAATATCTACCAATTCAAAATTACAAAGTTCAACTTTGAATTATGAATTAGTAAATCTAGGAACTGATACCAAACCATAGAATATCAACCTAGGCCTTGGTCTAAATATTGAAGAAAAATCAGCATATGTTCGTCTTTTGAAACAATATAAAAGTGTCTTTGCCTGGAACTACGATGAACTCAAAACTTATGAAACTTATATCATCCAACATACTATCCCAATGATAAATGATGAGAAACCTGTACAACAAAAGCTCAGAAAAATCCATCCCAATCTAGAAAATCAAATCAAATCTGAACTCAATAAGTTATTGAAAGCCAAAATTATTTTTCCTGTTCGACATTCTAAATGGGTTTCCAATATGGTTCCTATTATAAAGAAAAACGGAGATATTATAATTTTCATCGACTTTCGAAATCTTAATAAAGCCTGCCAAAAAGATAATTTTCCTTTGCCTCCAATGGAGAAAATATTACAGGCAGTTGCAGGATCAGAATTAATGTCTTTCTTAGATGGTTTCTCTGGCTACAACCAAGTGTTAGTTTATCCAGATGATCAATTGAAAACTACATTTAGAACCAAATGGGGCACTTATGCATATCAAAAGATGCCTTTTGGTCTGATCAATGCTGGTGCCACATTTCAAAGAGCCATGGAAATCACTTTTAAGGGATTAGTTAACAAATCAATGGTAATTTATTTGGATGATATAACTGTATATTCCAAAAAACGAAGCAATAATATTAGAGATTTGAAGCAGATATTCCAACGTTGTCAAAGGTATGGAATTTCACTTAACCCAAAAAAATCTTTTTTTGCATTAAGTGAAGGAAAAATTCTTGGATTCATAGTGTCAAAATATGGAATTCATATTGATCCTGATAGAATCAAGGAGATTTCTGAAATATCTTTACCTCACAACAAGAAAGCTATGCAATCTTTTCTCGGCCAAATTAATTTTGTAAAGAGATTTGTACCAGATTTTTCAAGAATTGTATCTCCTTTACAAGCAATGATTAAAAAGAATTCAAACTTCAAATAGGGCCAAGATGAATATGAGGCATTCAATCTAATCAAACAAGCAATCATTAATGCTCCATCTTTAGCAACTCCAAATTTTTCCGATCCTTTTATTTTGTACACATTTGCCTCTGATAAATCTTACACTGCGATTCTCACTCAAGCAAATCAAGACAAAGCAGAAGCCCCAATTGCTTTCTTCAGTTCAAATTTACAGGGAGCTGAGTTGAATTACTCAGATGTGGAGAAACAAGCTTACGCTATTTTTAAAGCAATTAAGTATTTCGGACCTTTTTTACTTAAAACCCATACAAAAATCATTGTACCGTTTCCAGCGGTAAGAAATCTTTTAGTCCAAAAAGATGTGAGTGAGAAAAGAGCTAATTGGATTACTGCCTTACAAGAATATGATGTTGAGATCAAACCAGCAAATATTGTAAGAGGTCAAGGCTTTTGCAAAATACTAGCTGGAGCATCACAGATTTCTGAGAAATCATCTGAAGAGATACAAATGTATGAGGTAAGCCTAAACGATGTTGAATCATTATAGGCTGATATCACTTTTTATCTGAAAAATGGATATGCTTCTCCAAATCTAGATCACACCAAGAAAAGAGCTTTAAGGTTGAAGGCTAAGCTATATCAACTTGTAAACGATGTTATTTTTAAAATGAATTACGATTATGTTCTTCTTAGATGTTTGGAGAAATCTGAAGCTAAAAAATTCTTGCAGGAACTTCATGATGGGACAACAGGTGGACATTATGCTGGAGATGCTACTGCACATAAAATTCTTCGCGCAGGCTATTACTAGCCCACTTTATTCAAAGATTCACATAGCTATGTAAGAAAATGTCAAATTTTTCAAACTGCAGCTGGAAGACAAAAGAAACCATCATTACCATTACAACCAGTAAACATTGAACAGCCTTTTGATCAATGGGGATTGGACATAATAGGTGAGATCTTTCCTCACTCTTCTAAGCAACATAGGTATATCATTACAGCAACTGATTATTTTACGAAATGGGTAGAAGTAGTCCCTCTCAAGATTGCTAATGCTGAGCACATCGTTGAATTCATAGATCAGTTCATAATCACCAGGTTTGGTTTACCTTCTGCTTTAGTGTTTGACAATGCATCATATTTTTCTGGTAATGCTATGACTGAATTTGCACTCAAGAAAGGTTTTAAACTTAAATACTCTGCCAAATATTATCCACAGGGAAATGGGTAGCTGAATCCACAAATAAAAACTTAATTAGAATCATTAAGCGAACCATTGAGCAAAATCATAAAAATTGGCATAAATATTTAATATATGCTTTATGGGCAGATTGAATAACACAGAAGGCTTCTATTGGCACTTCTCCCTTTAATTTAGTTTATGGGAAAGAAGTAGTTCTTCCAACTCATTTAGCAATTCCTTCTTTGGCCTTAGTTCAATATATAGATGAAGCACCAACTTCTTCTTTGCAACTAAGACAGATGGAAATAATTAAGTTAGAAGAACAACGAGAAAAAGCCAAAATAACTCATGCTCATCATCAAGCATTAGTAAAAGCTTCTTTTGATTCAAACATGATAACCAGAAAAGACTTTCAGGTTGGAGATCTTGTTTTAAAATGGGACAAGGCTCATGAGGAAAAAGGAAAACATACGAAATTTCAACGAATGTGGCTTGGTCCTTTTCAAATTTCAGAAATCATAGGTCCATCTACTTTTATGTTACAGGATTTAACAGGCAAAAGAGTGCTTTACCTGTTAATGGACAAATTCTCAAAAAATAATTTCCATAGGAGATCATTCTTCTATTTTGTATATTAGTTTTCTTTATTTTGTTAAAATAAAACGAATTGTTAATGGTTACATTTGGAATTCACAAAGAAGAGATAAATTCTCTTTTTAGATTTTGTTTCTTCACTTTTATAAATAGAATTCTTTTCAGAATATTGATCATTGTTATTCAAAGATACAGTTATTGAAAAAAAAAAAAAAACTTTAGTCTTGAAATGATACTAGTTTCAACTTTGAAAAATTTGATGAAAGGCAACTTTTAGTGAAAGATTGTTTTATATCAGTGCAATGAAAGGTATCAATAACAAAAAAAAGTTTCTCTATAGAAAATTTCCTTCCAAAAAACTCTACTATTGTCGTCCAGAGCTATCTTAAGGAAACAATGATATCCTCCCCACTTAGAAAATTACAATGTTCAAAGAATTATCCAATAATACACTTTTTAACTTAAAGAGTAAGAGGTCTAATCACGATCTGACTTATCATGATCATAGATATTATAGCTTGCTGACTTTGCCAATACTGCATACCATAATAGGGCAATGACTCAAGATTGTTGCAATCAAAAGACAAGGGGTCTCATCACGAGCTAGCTTGTTCAGCAAACTTATAAATCAAGTGAATGGCAGTGTCATGAATTGGCTACCAAACCAAGACATTGTTCTTTAAGAATAAAAAAGAAAAACAAAATCAATAAGTGTGAATATGGATTTCTCTTTGAAAATTGTATATTTCTCTAAATAGGATACAGGATCATTGCTGGGTAATAGGTAACCTTGTCGAGGCTATAAACACTTGCTGGCAGCAGTGGCTTTACCTACGACAAATGGGAATATTTAAAGCTGATTTACAGAGAAGCCTTTGTTTTTATCTTTATAAACCAAGTAATGACTGATGTAAATGAAGCGACTAGCTTGAGGAAGTGAATAATCAAAGTTTAATATAGAAGAAATGAAATATCATTTATAGATTAAAAGCATAATGTACTTTGTCTTTTTATAATAAAGTTTGATTTTCTGGAAAATTTTCTGTTTTGAAAAGTTTAGAAAATTCTAAAGAAAAGTAGAGACAACTGGTTCTTCCAAGTGAATCGCCAATTGTTGTGGCCAGCAACAACCCCCCTTCTTATTTAATATTAATAATAATACTAAATAAGTGGGGACCCTTAGTCAAAAAATCCAAAAAAAATTAATTAGTGTTTGTTTCCTTTCTCAAATAAAACTTACTATCATAACTTAGGGAAATTCCTTTGAAAATCTTTAAAATAAACCTAAGTTTATGATAGATCAAAACATAATCTTTCTTTGAAGAAAAATACTGCATCCATCGCAAAAAGTGGATATCCTTTGTAAAAGCAGAATCTTTTAAAATTGTGATTCCGCGATATTGCGATAGCGCGATCCCAAAGAACTATACATTAAAGTATTGATCGCAAACTGCATATCACAGAAAAGTTGTTTAATAAGTTATATTTTGTGAAATTGTGATTTCGCAATTTTGCGATATTGCGATTTCGCGATGATATGAGACTGCGATTTGTGGATGTTGCGATTTGTGATGAATGCGATCCTGCAATAATTTCGATTTGCGATGATTCCGCAATATTGTGATTTTGAAATATTGCACAGCAGATCGAAAAATCGCATTATCACAGATTCTTCTAGCGCGTTGTCCAAAGTAAATCTTTTCATAAATAAATATCTGTTATGCGCTTTGATGTCAAAATTAATGAATGGATTGTTAATCATTGATGGAAAGGATTTTTTTTTTATTGAAAGGTTGTTTCACGTTTAAAATAATATTTTTCATCCGCCTTCAGCATTTAAAACTATCCCGTCACCTTTCTCATATCATTACTCTCACTTAATTCGTAAAACCGCAGGCGTGAAGGAGAAGAAGACTATACAAAGCATTCACAGAGCATTATGGGTAAGAAAGAGAAAGTTCTGAGTTCTAAAAACAAAGAGATGGCTTCCTTGTATGCGAATACTGCTTGCAACAAGGACGCCGGTATCACTACCTGGGAGGGCATGCATAATCTGCTCGAAGAAGAAAATCCCAGGGTAATGGAAGTCGCGGCTACTGCAGGATCAAGTAATTCCTCTGAAGCGTCTCTTACAGAATTGGCTTGTTCATTTCTGCACAGAATAGCAGCAAGACCGAGAATTCTTTTGTATACAGATATGGTAAAATGGGTGCTGGATAACACCGATATTTCAGATAGGCAATTTAGAACTCTAGGACAAGAACTCATCAGGTCATTCACTATAGAAGATTTGAAGCTTACCGGAACCTCAGGCAACTTACAACAAAAAATTTATGGAGAAATTCGCCAGAGAAAATACAAATTTGGTGGAATGCACCAAGGAATGGACCAAAAGAGATGAACCATTGAAGAAAAACAAACACGGTATGTACAGTACTGGTTCGCTCACCTCTCCATATTGTTTTTCTACTGCTATGTTATGCAGGCTTTTTGGAAAGCCTGACATAAATATGGTCTTGCCTAAATGGCTCCCTTTGTTGAATGCTGCTGTTAACGCTACAATTGTAGACTAGGCCAAAATCTTGTCTAATAATTTGGCCACTGCTATTTTCAGTTACCAGTCTAAACGGACTGTTTCTCAGAGGATTTATCCTCCTTTTTATCTATCTGCCTATGTTATGGATTCAATTTGTTTTGTTTCTAAATTCCCTTTGATGGGTTGGCAATGGACAATTCATGATCCCTTGCCTATTCATGTCTATCACAAAGAGTTGTGGGAATCAAAGTTTGTTCCTCATTTTTACAAAATTTGCCATCGCATAATGTTGCCTCTATACATAATATTGTATAATAAGGATGCTCCAAGGTTATCCCCGGAAGCAGAAGTCGACATTCTCCCTGTCGCAAGATGGTTTGGAGAAGAGTTGTTTACTTATGTGAGGGTTTTTGGAAGTTCTGCTTCCCCCCATGTTTTACCCCTGTATGTTCCGGATAAACTTGTAGCTCGGGAGATTGCTTATCAAACCTGTGGTGAAGGAGGTTTGACAAAGGAATTAAAGGAGAAGAAGAAGGGAATTTGGCCACAATTTCCCGTAGTCTGTGGAACATTTTCATTGTTTGATGTTGGTCACGCATTCAAAGAGGTAAGCAATATTACATGCTTACAATTGTTCAAGTTTTCGAGAAGGTTATTTGATCCAAATGATGTTGTCAAAGATTTCACCACTGCAATCAAAGTAAGAGTATTTTCTGGAGAAGAAGATCCTTTTGATGATATGTTTCAAACAAAATGTTCATTTAAAGAAGTTTTGCATTTAGCCCAAACACAGTTATCCCCAGAAGAATTTTAGGAATTTAAAGTTTACAGAGAGAGAAGACTAACTACTATCCCCTTGGAAAATTTACGCTTGGAACCCGCAAGGGAACCAACTCCTAGTGTCACTCTTAGTGGCTGCTCAGATACAGAAAAGTCTAAGTCGAAGTCTGACAAAGAGACTTCTGAGCGTTCTAAAAAGACTAATAATGATGAAAGCTCAGTGAAGGATACATCTCAATCAAAAGAGCTTTCACAACAACAGACTTTTACCACTCCACAGTTGAATCTTCCACCTCTCAATGTACAACAACCGACAGTCAGGACTGAATTGGACAAAGAATGGGAAAATTTTAATCAATTGCTTAATGTGGAAGGACAGAATATACAGACCCCTGTACAGACAACAAAAGTTTTGAGCACGGGAATAAGTGGCAACGTCACAGAAACTTAGCATATACCTATCACTCCCTCTTCTGAAATTGTACTCAATATAGAGGACATTCCTCCTCTAGATGTATTCTACAGCCCGCAGTATAAAGCAGTAGTGAGGAAGTAGAGGAAAAAGAGAAAGTTGGAGAGCTCAATATCTACTGAGACAGAACAATTAGATGTCTTATGGAAGGACCCTACTACGGATCCAACTGATAATCTTACCAAGTTATCTCAGATTACAGGAGCTTATGCCTCCGCAACTATTGACAAAGCATCTGAGGTAAGACTATTATTAAATGAAAAAGAAGATCAGATACAAGTTCTGCAACAACAATTGCAACAGGCTCATGCCAACAGTGAAGCACAAATAAAACTTGAAAAGTTACAGCAAGAGCTTAAAGAGATGCAAATCGGATATCAAAAAAGTTTGGCCGATAAAGAGAAACAAATACAGATTATCCAAGAGGAGCACAAAGATGACCCTAAGCTTCCAGAGTTTATTTCAGAGTCCGTTTCTTTCAACAAACAACCACTGCAACAACAAGATATACTATTTCAGAAGATCTCACAATAGAACTCTTTTTGTCAGCAAAGTGATAAAATCACTAATCATGTCGTAGAATTATGACATGATTATGATTTAGCTAATGAAAAAGTTTCTAATTATTTGGCATGGCAAAAGATAGAGGAAGGAAGAAGAGTTGGGGCACCAATTATCAATGACAGTCATAAAAAGATACTTTTCAATAATTGGGATGCACAGATCAGAGAAGCAGAAAAAGTGGCAGAGGAGTCAACTACAGCAACGAGTAACATTACTGATTGTGTAAACGAAAATTTGCACAAAGTTAATTTGATTTCAGAAATTATTACGGGACACCTTCCACAAGCACAGCAATTGCAAACAGAATGGACGTAGAAAGCTGATGAAAAGGAAAATTCAATTCAAGGACTGACAAGATTAAATTGGGATTCTTACTGGACACATCTAGTGAAACCACATAGTCAATGCAGTGCGCTTAATTGTATTATTAATTCTGCTAAGAAGATTGCGCCTACACTTACCGATTCTGTTTTTTTCAGGACAGTTGAAATCTGAAGTCGGCCAATTACCTCTTCTCAAAACAATGCTGGATGCTTGCAAGATCAAAGATCAAATTCATAAGTAGATAGTTGATAGTCTTTATTTTTAGATTTAGTTTTAGTTTTACTGTATTTTTTCCCAAAAAAAGGACAGTCATTTAAACTGAATCCTATATTTTTGTAATAAACTATTTTTAGATTTTAGTTATTAGTATTTAAACCCTTCTCATGCATTTAGAGAAGGGTCCTGAAATTTGTCAAAAACTTGTCCTCAGAACATGCATTTCTGCACCCTCAGAGGAGGTTTTGATAAATGAATGGAACGAGATTTATTGATATCTGTGTCTAATATCTGTTACTGATGTTGCATTTCTGTACTCTTAATGGATGTTGGATTAGGAAGAGATAAATCATTATTACTTCTAGCTCATGAGTAGAACCAGTTATAAATGGTACTTTTATCTCTTAACTGTTTTTGTTTCTGTGTTAAAAGTAATATTTATGTTTAGTTGTTTATATGTTAATGTTTGAATATTTGAGTTATCATTTGGCATTTTTGTATGGTGATAATTATTTATTTGTGCTTGATATATGAATAGCTTAATATGCGATATGTTTTCCACAATTGTTTCATCTAACTTTTTATGTGAAATATTTTATCTTTATTGAATTCTTTTCTCATAATAATTGAATGATTTTTATTATCAATTGTTATCTGAAATCCTTTTAGATCGCATATATTGAAAGATTACATCCCCGGTTAGTTTAGAGTTAGATATTTCTTAGAATACAGTTTGCATATGAATAGATTAGAAATAGATTAAAATCATTTTATTTAGGAATTTTAGAAAAGAAATATCAAATCTAAAACACACACACACATATTGGGAAACTGGTCCCATTATCCCCAGTCGGACCCACTACATCAAACGGAAAAGGAGCTGCTAACCAAGTTCCGGACCGGGTGGGTATCCCCCTTGTTGTAGACCTGATTTTCGGGGCTTCAACACCTGCCCAAAGAGATGAAGAAGGACCAATCATGGGATCATTTACTGGATTGGTTGTACTGGAAAAGAGAGTCCATCAACTAAAAACATGTAAACATTCCAAGTTAGATTAGGTTAGATAGGAATGTCAAATAAAGCTCAGCTTTGAGCATTTAGTTAGTTGTTGATTTTTGTCTTGAAAGAAAAAGAAAAATACAAAAAACAATAGAAAAAGAGAAAAGAGGGAAGATTTTAAAACAAGAAAGGTACAACCCCATACCAAAAAGAGAGACAAAGTCTGAAAGTGTGCATGCTAAAATGCCACTCCTAAAAAACACACTTCAATTAGTCATACAATTTAATCATGACTAATTAGCTTTTTAATTTACTGCTGATAGGTTAGTGAAATAGATTTTCCAAACAATTTAATCTTGGCTTATCAGTTAGGTAGATTATGATAGAAAATAAAGGTTCAAACAAGCTAAAAATCTGAACCTATGAGTTTTAAAAAAGATGCACGGCTCTAATATGTTTAAATCCTGAGCCAAGGATAGAAATAAAATGGTTCTGATATGCTCAAAACTTGAACCAGAAAAGAATGTAAGACAGCTCAAACAAAGGTAAAAAATAGAGCTGAAGAAAAGAGAAGGATGTTCTTATACTTTCATATCTTAAAGCATTCATCATTGTGATTTAATTTTCTACAAACAATTATCTATGTGTAGCTCGTTTTTATCCCATATATCAACAACAAGTTAGACTGTTCAATCCTGACTTGTCTACTTTTAAATCTCTTGTTTTAGAACTTAGAGAATAAAAATCTGTTAGACAGTCTAATCCTAACAGATAGTAGATAGATAGAGAAGCTTATGAACTCAACTGCTGAATCTGAGTTCATAGAGGAATAAGAGTAGATTTAGATTAGTTTTTACTTTTCAAAAGAATAAAATATTTTTGAAGAGAGTTTGCTAGACTAAATGCACTCTGGAAAGAGGAAAAAAATGTTAGGATCATTAGGAATGGATAGGTAGACATGATTGTTTTGATAGATTCCATTATTTCAAATTGCTGCAGAGATTATCCAAGAGAAAGGTTGCTGCCCAATGGATTAAAACACTAGTTTACTGAAAAATCAGAGATCAATAGTTGAGGTTCTAGAAACCTAAATAACCAGTTGTCTTCCCCAAATGGAGCCACTGTTAGCCACCTATAAATTTTGTTACACCAAGAGGTGGCTAGACTTTTGTCTTCAAGCCTTAAAGAGATAGTTTTCTTTGAAAACCTATCATCTTTTGAAGTCTTATGATATTTTTCTTTCCTTAAGTTAATCTTCACTGCTGTTTCCATTATCACCCTAAAAAATCAGTTGTTTTCCTGAAGAAAAAGACTTCCAAAAACCCATTTTCCCCTTCATTTTACCCCTCTTTTCACTCATACTTAACCTCCATTTTTTTCCCTTTTTCCTCATGAAATTCCTCTATTTTCCCTCTTTTTCCTTCCTTCCCTTCATAAATCCCCTTTAATTAGGTTTAAAACTCCTTTTTAAACCTTATCAGAACCCCCAAAATCCTTTGGAAATCATTGAAAAATAAAATAAAAAAACAGTCTTTTGAACTAAGGCCTTTAGCCCCTTTCGGCTAAGCCCCTAGCCACTTCCCCACCATATAACCCACGCCCGAGACCAGGCACTAAAGCCCATAGGTGCTAATCGCAATCGGGACTTCCAATGTGCACCCTTTCCTTTGTTAAACTTAAAAGTTCCGATGTGATTGTTATTTGGTCTATAGACCCGCATTGCAATTTCAGCCGTTGATCTTCCAAGGTCTGATGGCCAGCGCTAACCTTTCATTGCGCCCACCTCATTCCTTTGTTAAACCTTTGAATGCAATCTCCATTGTTGATCCTTAATAATATGATGGCCATCACAAAAATCGCAAATCGCCAATCAGAAGGTCTTAAGGTATCACTTCCTATTTCCCCGATTGTCGATCTCCGATCCAATCACAACCGTTGATTCTCCGCTGATCCAACGATCAAGATTTAATTGCATCTTCAACCATCGGAGTTTCGGCCCCTGCATTTCTCTGATGCGATTTGATCTCTACCGTTCGTTCCTGTAAATCCAATGGCCCACATTGACCCAAACTCCGCCCGAACCTTGCCTCATATTTTATTTCATTAACCCCAAGATTAAATCCGAGCCGTTGATTTGTTTCATCCAACGGTCCATATTTAACCCAGTAGGCCCAACTCATTTGGGTCCTATTGCCCCCATTAATCAATCCTAGCCGTTCATTCCATGATCTGACGGTCAAGATTAAAATCGCCTTGACCCTGCCCCACCTTTTTTCACCCGTGCATCTTATCTCCATCGCGCTCTCCTCACGACCGTCTGATCTAACACCCCAGATCTAACGGCCAGCACGCGGTTTCGCATTATTTGGAGTTTGAAGGTTAATGTTTTAAAATTACATGATATGGGTGGTTTTAAAAAGCCACGTGTTAATCGTTAATGCATATCGCGTTCAAAAAGGCAATACCACCTTTCCTCCTTTCCATCGCGCGAAACCAGTGGTTTTTTTGGCCAAAACCATTTTCCCCATTTACATTGCATTCTCTCATGTTTAACCTCTGCCGTTGATATCTGAGATATAACAGCTCACGTTTAATCTCGCCTTTTAGTTCATCACCCTCCACCCATCCTCCAAAGGACTTATTAAATCATTCTCCGCCGTTGATCTCTGTTGGCTAAATCAATCCGATGGCCCAGAATATTTTCGAAACCCCAATTTCATTTAATTATATTTACCCCCTACGCTAAAGGTTTTTCTTCCATTTTTATTACAATCTCCTCCATTTTCACTATAATATGACCCCTTCGTATTATAAAACCTAGATTGATCTCGACCATTGATCAATACACATCTACAGCTCGGGCTTAATCTTTAATTCACCCCTCCAACCGCCTCTCTTTTTTATCTCAGCGAGAAATCTTTTCCGTTGGATTCTTTCATCGAATGGTTTCACTCTAAACCTAAACTTATGAAGCAGTCAGAACCCTTCCCCGCAGGATTTTTTCTAATTTTCCTTTTTTGTGCAGGTTTTAATGGTTTTTTCAGTTGTTTTAAAAGAAAATTGAAGGCCGGGGATGACGATCCCTCGGGCCGTTATGCATGAAGGAGATCATTCTGCAGGGTTTCCCATCAAGTTTTATCGGTGCCTCATGAACACTGGCAACATTATAAGAGCCCTATGTACGCCTGCACAGCAACAAAACATAGTGAACCATTAATCAAACAAAGAGTATCAGTATCCAGGGATAAAATCAAAAGAAGAAAACATGTTTGAAGATTGTTAACAAAGTTTTGGAAGGATTAAGGCAATAATTCAATTAATCAAAGAACTGATCCACAATTGAAGACAGTTTGAAGACCAGAAGACAGAAATTAGGCTTCATTAAGCCTAAAGCACAAAACTCAAGTAAATTAAAGGTGTTTTAGGTTAAAACAATAATATCTATCAGTCTGAGAAGCCTCCACTGCCACATCAGAGGCTAATTGAATCCTCTGCAGCTACCAAAAGACACCTACAACTTCAAAGCAATCAAAGAAGGCCTAATTATTGCTTAAACAAAATATATTTGCATAAAGACACCTGAAAAGTTATTACCAAAGAAAGAACGAATTCTGAAACTATCAAGGAAGTTATTGTAAGGGATAAGTAAGCCTCGAAGTCAATCTTTTTTCCCATTTAACCTAAAAATAGCAGAAACAGAGTACACAAAATATAAGTATAAATTCAATGCTCTCCTACCTTAGGGCTTGCATGGTTCTCGAGGCTTGGAGTTGCATTTAGTGTAGAATTTATTGCATTTCAAACCTAAAGCTCTTCCACCTCCTCATTTCTTATATAAATACTTCTGAAGAAGATGAGATATAGGTTGGTTGCTTGATGACTAGTTGTAATATTGAAACTATATGAAATAATACATAGTCTGTTGAAGTTGAAGAAGAAATTGAAGTCTTGGAAGCCCTAATGATGTTGTTGCATGCTTGTTCTTGAGAAGGCTCTATCATTGGATCCATGGGCTTGGCTGTTGGTGAAGTATTTTGAACTGTTTAATGTTTTCTCTTGTTTTCATTTTGTTCCATAATTTCTTACTACAGTAGGATGAAAGTTTTAGGCTAAGAAATGACTCATGGAAGCACCTTAGACCTGTTTATCCTTCACTGTTTTATGTTTTCTTCTGCTGAGGTATTTTAGAGTCTTTAATCTCTCTCTTTAGTCCTCATGCTTGTTTATTTCTATAATAGCTCAAATAGTTGGTTTCAACATGATTTATAAGAAGATTTCTGGAGAACACCTTTAGAAGGTGGCCGTACAATGGGTTCAACACTGGGCCTTTCAATCTCAAGAGGACCAGAGGCAGGTGGGGAGGAGGATAATCATCAATCTCTTTCCCAGCTATCTGACGTGATCTAGTATAATCTTTCGACCGAGTAGCAATGGAAACGGGTGCATAATTTGTTGGTGAGGTAAATCCCCTCTGCGGATAGAGGCGATCCCACTAGCCCAAGAGTGGGTCTAGCCACAAACAAGACAAGCTATAATATTGATTCCTAGTTAAAGAATGGATAGAGATTCAATATATGACCTACTGGAGGTCCTATGCTATTTTTGTTGTCGAAAAGAGTGGCTCGCTCCTCACTCCTAGTTTGACAGATCACGATCCGCTCGCTTTCACACTCGGACACCTGCACACACACAAGAAACAATGACAATATACAACAAAATAATTCACATTCATAACTATCAGTCATTCAAAGAGGACTAAATCAATTTCATTACATAAAAACATAACACAACGATGGAACCAACACCATAGTCGAGTATATTAATAAATTAAAGGAAGAGTACAACCAAGCTTCGACGTTGCGGTCTCCTCCAACAAGGTTCAAGTGGAGCGTGTCTCACAAAGGCTCGTCAAGAATTCGGATGGGACTATCTCTTCGGAGTTCTCCTTGGTTCTACCTTCTCAATAGCAATTACTCAACTATAGTATTCTTCTCCAAGTTTAGCTCCTTGGCTATATGTTCAACTAGGTTTCATAAAGGGAGAAGGCCTATTTATATAGAGGGAGAGGGAGAGGTTAGGATCCCTATAATTATGGAAGGGAGGCCTATCTCTAAGGAATGTTCCATGGGAGGTGAAAACCACTACCTAAAGAGAGAGATTCGTGGCTCATCAACTTAACCACTTCCAGTGACTCATCCCTGAGGTGGTTAGAAGGAAACTTCTGCCTCTAATTTTTAAAAAATATTCCTAAAATAGCTTGGTGCAGGGGCTGCACTGAGACAAAGTGCCAAGTGGCGCAGGCTCTAGTGCAAATATTCCACATCGGTGCGAGGGGTGAACTGGTCATTTGCGCCAAGGCCAAAACATAGGTTTTGTGTGCTTTTTTGAGGAAATGTCCAACAAGGGAAATGATGTCCTTATGCAGAAGGATGCCATTAGGGGAATTTTGAGGTCTAAAATGGGCCTCATAAGAAAAATGTACAACAAAAATAAACTTTATAAAAACCAATAGGATTCAAGATGATGATGTCAACCATGGGGGATGATTCACCATTTTTTAAATAAAAGGGTAAAAATATTAAAAAATAATAAAATAATAAAACTACTTTTCAACTCGTATTTTCAACTTATCTCCCAAAATTTTTACTCAAATTTCGAGCGGGAGTACTCGTTGGATGTGAAATTTAATTCCTCATCCAAGGAGTACCCATGTTTCATACTTTTGATGAACTCTACTACACGAAAAATGAGAAATACATAAAAAACGTGATTGTAATCATGTTTTTTTTATGTATTTCTCATTTTTCGTGTAGTAGGACCCATCGAAAGTATGCAACATGGGTACTCCTTGGATGGGGAATTAAATTTCGCATCCAACGAGTACTCTCGCTCGAAATTTGAGTAAAAATTTTGGGAGATAAGTTGAAAATATGAGTTGAAAAAGTAGTTTTTCCTTTTTTCCCTCTAAAATTTGATGATGTCATCAAATATTATTTGATTTTTTCCACTATTATTTTATAATTTCCTTAGGAGGCCCATTTTAGACCTCAAAATTCCCCTAATGCAAAGAAGGTGTTTACAAAGTATGACACTGTTCAAAAGTTATGGGGATGACCCTCCAATATGTGGAGCGAGGGATTGCAGGGATGGTGACAAAATGTTGTGTAACACTTGTGCAGGAAGGACAAGTAGTATGCTATGAGTCACAAAAATTGAATGAGAACGAGCAGAATTATCAGACACGTGATATTGAGTTGGGTAGTGATCATTCATGCATTGAATATGTGGAGGCATTATCTTCTTGGTAACAAGTTTTTATTGATGATTGATCATAGTGGATTGAGATACTTGTTTGAATAGTCAAATATGAATGCCAGGAAAGCTAGATGGTTGGCCATGATTAGTGAGTTTGACTTTGAGATTAGGTACATAAGGGTAAGGAGAAAAAGGTTGCATATGCTCTTAGTAAGAGTATACATGGGAATCATATAGAATCCATGAATTCTTATGGGACAGAATTATAGGATCTAATCTTACACGAAGGACATCAGGATGACAAGTACATGGAGCTTACGCTTACAACAAGGTACATGTGATCAGGATGGGGACTATTATATTAAAACATATGGTTTTATCATATTTAGGGACATGGTATATGTTATGTACAACAATGAGATCAAGAATACTATATATTGAGAGTTTCATGCAAAACCGTAATCAGGTTACCCAGGATACCAAAAGACATTGACAACAGTGCAGAATTTTTATCATTGGACAAATCTGAAAAAAGTACGTCACAGAATTTGTGGCTAGAAGTGCAGGAGAGTGTAAGCATCCAGGTGGACTACCATAACCAATTTTGATTCCACAATGGAAGTGAGATGTCATTTCCATGGATTTCATTACAATTTTTATGAGGACATCTAGACAGCATGATTCCATCATGGTTGTGGTAGACAGGTTGGAAAAGGTAGCACACTTCATTCTAGTAAATTCTATAGCTAATGATGTAGCATAGGCATTCATCAGATATGTGGTAAGATTACACGATGTTCTGAAGAATATTGTGTCAGACAGGGGTGCTAATTTCACTTCCAGGTTTTGGAAGGAAATTTTTGCAGGTTTAAGGACATATTTGGCCTTCAACACATCTTATCATCTATAGAAAGATGGACAGATAGAGAGGGTCAACGAGATATTGGAGGAAATTTTGAGTATGTATGTCATGTATCAGGATATAAAATGGGAGGAATACCTTCCATTGGTTGATTTTTCTTACAACAATGGTTAGGAGGAGTCACTAAGGATGAGTCTATTTGAGGCACTTTGTGGGCGGAGTTGTAATACTACCATCAATTGGAGTGATCTAGTGAACAGGGTGTTGATAGGCCTGTATTATATGTTGGTAGATATGGAACATGAAATGCATCTAATCAAGAAGAATATAAAGGAAGCACATGAAAAACAAAAAAATTATGTAGATCAAAATAGGATGTCTAAGGAGTTTCAGGTTGGGGAATAGGTGTACTTGCGCATCAAGCCCAAGAAGAGCTCATTGAGGATTGGATCATGTGCCAAGTTGGCACCATAGTTTTGTGGAACTTTCAAGTTTCTTGAAAGGATTGGACCAATAGCCTATCGACTTGAACTGCCTCCAATAGTGAAATTCCATGATTTTTTCCATGTGTCATTTCTTAAGAAGTATGTTAAATATGTTGATCATGTGATTGACTGATATGTATTAGAGGTAGAATCAGAAGGATAATTCCAGCAGGAACCTCAGTGTATTTTGAAAATAAATATGCTCATGCACCAAAACCAAGCAATCGAACATGTTAAAGTTCAGTGGAAGAAATTTTGGCTCGACAAAGATACAATTGAGATGGTTGATCAGATGCAAGCTATGTATCCTTCTCTATTCTTTGGTTGATCAAATGTTTTTGGTATGTGTTTTGATGTGATGTTTTGTATATGAATATTTGTATAAATGTATATGGATGTAAATACCACCATGATTTGCGTTATAAAGCTCCAATAAGTGGTATGGGTGCCATGTCATTATGTTTTCCATGTTGGTTTGCTTCTCAGTAGGATGATCATTGTAAATATTTCAATGAGGTAAGTTATAAAGCTCCATTGGAAATATATTTTTATTTCAGTGGTCTTGTTGGTTGTAGGTATCATTGAAAAATGAGGATGGTGTTCCTTGGATCACTCTAGCAATAGATCAAGGAAAGCAAAGGAAGTAACAGGAAGTCAAAGGAAAGAAAATATCAAGCAAGCAAGAGCAGGAACAAGCAGCTACAACAGGATTACTTGTAGGTATCAAATTTCATGTGTGATTTCATTGCTATATTTGGCATGCATGGTACATGCATGTGTGTATTTGGCTCTCTTGTTGTCAGTGGCATGGGTTTTTCCAGGTGTGATTGTGTACTTTAGCCTTGCCTTTCCATTTTCGGATAGCCATGGTGTGGTGGGTTCTATTGCATTTGGTTGATTTAGATTTTTGGATGATTTTAAAATTGAGTGAGGTGTTATCTGAAAGAAATAACAAAAGGCTTAGGAATCCATAGACTGGAGGAGGTGGGATTGCGGTAAAGCCATATTTTGTGTGCCTCGGTAGGCCTAGAAACCCTATACCAGTGAGTGGTGGTACATACGGTAATTCCTAGAGGTGTGTGCCCTCAATCATGCCTAGGAATCCTTGACCAGTTAATAGCAGTATATATGGTAACTCCTAGATGGAGGAGTCTTGATTAGGCCTATGAATCCTCGAATGGTAAATGGCGGGATATACGGTAATTCCTAGAGATGAGGAGGTAGGAAAATTCCTCATAGTGTAGGTAGAGAAATTTGGTGGCATCCACACTTGTTTAGGGCCTAGTGATCTGGTGGGGATTGCAGTAAAGCCTAAGTAAACCTATATTGGTTTCATTTTGGGTCCCTCATTCATGCTTGGAATATGGCACGAAGGTGATTGGATGAAATAAATATTTGGTTCAGCCAATCTATGGTCAGGTGGTTCATGGAAGTCTCAAACATAGTTGGCATATGAATTCATTAATAAGATTTTATTCTCCTTGGTATTTCTTATGAAAATGTACTAGTTCATATGTGGATTTTATGGTTTTTATATGCTTGTTATTTCTATTGGTTATATATTGGTTATGAGTATCTTTTATGACTGAATTTATGTATGGTTCTCATCATGTTTTGTTTAACAAATGAATGTACAATGTATATATGTCCTAATAGATGATAATTCAACTATTATGATAAGGAAACAATGTTTATTTATGAATCCCATATAAGTATGAGACCCCTATGCTCAGATATGTTGTTATGACTTGTAGATTACATCTTTGTGACATGTTTGACGTCCTGTCATGGCTAGTAGGGACTAGTTCAAGTATTTGTACCAATGATTGGATTAGTATCTTTGTTACATTTGTATTATTCATTTATGAAGGTTTCATGGATTTATAAGAAGTGGAAAGATACTTGGCCCTGAAAAAGTGGCTCATAATCTGGGGCAGTGGCACAAAAATGCCTAAAAAAGTACACAATCGCTAGCATGCATTGTTGTGGTAGTGACTAGAAGGCCTCAGTCACATGCATGCCTTTTTATGGGAGTGGCTGAGGGCCCAAATTAGTGAAATGTCAAGTTTCTTTAGGGGTTGGTCACCTTGAAGGGTTACTTGGCTCTTGAAGGTTCTGTAGCATGTGTGGAAGGTTATTTTGGTTTAGTTATGTCAGTTCCACTTCCTTAACTGTACATGGAGAGATGAATAACGTCATAGTAGCCTCTCGTCACATGTTTACCGCAGTAGACTGGTTAGCTTGGGTAAATGTGGGAGGATGGTGTTACACCTATATACTATCTTGATTACAAGCAGGGTATGGCCAAAGTAAAGAGGATGGTCCTAAATGGGGTTTAAGATCACATTGCCCTACATATTGTAGACAAGAATATGGTAAAGGAAATGTGGGAGGTTGTTGTGAAGCTATACCAAGATCCATCTGAGAATCGAAAAATGATTCTCAATGAGAAGATGAGGAAAAAAAATGGATAAGGGTGAGAGTGTAACCTCCTACCTCACCAAAATTCAGTGTTGGAAAGGTAGAGGAGGAAAGGCACAAAATTGAAACACACAAGTTGTTTCTCTTCTATTAATCACACAAACTTGACTTAATTACAATGAACCTAATGAGGGGTATTTATACTTTTGAACTCACGACTCAATTTATGCTCACTTAAACATGCACAAACTCACTAAATTTAAGCTCTCCATATATAATATTGAACTCGAACTATCACTCATTTGAATCAAATTAATTGACACTCCAAATCTATACTACTTTTCATATGGTATTAATTATCTATCTTTAACACTCCCCCTTAATTATTACCCCTAAACAAAGACATGACTCATGAAAACTCAAACATGCATGTTGGTCTAAGTCTCATCTAGGCTTACAACACCTAAGTTTCCTCTATGAAACTCAAATACATATTTTTCTAAAGGGTTAGTGAATATATCAACCAATTTATCACTCAATTTACAAGGCGTCAAATAAAATTCTCCATTGCTCACAAGTTCTATAATAAAATGATATAGTGTATCAATATGTTTTCTTTTTTGATGAAACACAATATGTTTGGATAGCGAATTGTTTGAGGTGTTGTCACAATAGATTGTTGCATATCTTTCTTGTTTTTATTGTAATATTCCCAATTTTTGCAGCTCATTGGAATATTGCATTTTATTTTCAATTTGTTTTATTCATAAATAAAAGTATGTGAAAAGGGGTTTATTAAACTCCTAAGTTGAGAATAAACACATGCCCAATGTGAAAGGGGATAAATCTGGGCTATTATATTAAACACTCCTAAGTGTGAAAAGGGGAAATTCATTTGAATGGGTCAACCTTGGCCCCACCTACAATGTAGTTTGGAGGGAAGCTTATCCATCAAGCACAACGTGCTTCTAGAATAGGATCTTATGTGTGAAAGAGGATAAGTTGAAGAAGGTGGTTTAGGGTTTTGCAAGCCCACATGTTATAAAAAGAAGGAGAGGCAACAAGCAAAGGTTGTTGAAGAATTTTAGAAGTTGCTGCAACAACTCTATTCTCTTGGTTGTTTAGCCTAAGGGAAGAGGATCTCCTGTTTAGGAATCCTATCTCCTTCCATGAATTAGCTCTTTGGAGGGGATTGTGATGCATCTCTCCACTATCCGGCATTATGGCCAAGCTTCATCTCTATAGCAACACTGGTCCTGTTGAGGGTTTTGCAGCTGCTTGTGAGTTGCAGCAAGTGGGGAACTCGATCTGTAAGATCTGGTTGTTTAGAGGAGATTTCTCTCAGAGAGGGTGTCTTGTGACCACCCAGAAGAGGATCTTACTCTCATTTCACTTTCATATCTATTATTATTATCTGTTGTATCAGTTCATTCTAGCTACTACGCATTCTCTCCCATAAACTACGTTATTTTCATGTACATGTTTCACCACTGTTTGTACCTCTTATTGTACTTGCTCTCTAGTGATTGAGGCTTGCCTCTCCCTTTGATATTTGTAAAGTAGCTTGCTGATATATTCATGTTCAGATATGATATGTATTGTAATGAAATCCATCTTCAGAAATCTCTGAATTTTTTTGCAATTCAATATATTAAAAGCTAGATCTACACTTTCTGATGCAATATTTTGATAAAACCCCAAGGGGATCTTGTTAAAAAGGCTGAGTAGTTTCCAGATCTGGTATAGATCTAATGTTTCAGCCATTTATCAGTTGTGTATCTGAGTTTTAACCTACAGCAGCTGAAGCTCCTCATATAGGACGCTTTCAAGTCTTTCTGCAGCTTTTACATGTGTTTCAACTATAATTTCTAAAGGATTTTTCTCTTGCTTCATGTAAATTCTAATGCTTCTACAAGGGAACTCCATTATTGATCTGATTTCTTACTACCATACTGTAATATGATTTTTATGGCTGATTTCCAGTGAATTCCAACAGAATCTGCTCAATTCCTGAAGGAGGGTTTCTCTATTAACCCAGCTCTCTCCTTTAGCTGATTTTTAGCTAGTGTTGATTGTGGGAGATCTATTTAAGCCCTCTAAACCCATTTTTTTTTACTGAAACTCTGCATGGAGGTCCCAAATAGCCTAAAATAAGGGAATCCAGCCCTGGTCTGCATTATTCTAACACTGGCTTGCTTATACAAAGTCCTCCTTGAGCCTATTGCAGATTTTCCTGAGAGCGGAATTTCCCGCTTCTCCCTTGTTTGGTTTTTTCTTCTCTTCTAGATACATTATTTAGATCTGTATATCTAAGGTTCCTAAGGGCATAAAAATCCAAGAGGAGTGTGTCATTCCCAAACTTGCTGTGTTTCACCAATCTTCTATAAACAGAGTCTAGAACGGGCCAGGAAGCCTCTCTTTAGAGGTGATATAACCAGTAAATTCCCTACCAGTCTATCTTTGGTTTATATCTATTGGTGTGATTCCATATTTATGTGATTCCATTGTGGAATATTTTAAGATATTCCCTACTGAGCCTATTTTTCCCCATTTGGAATATTACATCGGTATCAGAGCATGATCTCTGGCATAGCCTGTGAGATCAAGCTACCAGTGAATCAAAGAGCAAAAGTAGAGAATATATTGATGGAGCAGATGAGATTATTCTCATCATTTTTTATATCTAAGAAGAGCCTCTCCCAAGAGGTAAACCAGAAGAGAGAAAGAATAAGCACCGAGACTCCTAGAGGGTTTCGAGAAGAAGCAAGTTGCAGTAGGAGCTACATGAGATTTCAAGAAGAAGAAGGAAGCCCTAGCATTTCCTATCAGCAAAGTAGAAGACCGGAGGATCCAAGATCTCCTCATAGATCCACTATGCCCACTTTCTCTGAAGAGGGTGAGAGGTATAGAAATGAAGAAGAGAGATGCAAAGAAACTCCTAAAGGGTTTCAAGATGAAGAGGAAGAACCATACACTTCCTATCATCACAAGGTAGGGAGAATGACGGAAGAAGAGATCTCATTATTTCTTTTTCAAACATTGAAGAGCATTGAAGAAAATCTCAAGGGGTTTAAGGAAGAGAGGAAAAATATGAGCTACAAAGAGACATATCCCAAGGGAACAAAGGAGAATGTCAATCTTGTCACTTTGGGCAAGAGATCTCCATTTTCACTACCTGCTGCTAAGGAGCTTGCATCTAGAGAAGAGGCACTTGCATATTTGCAAGGTAGTCTTGAGTTCTTATCATATGGGGTCCCATGCCTGAATCAGGAGATGCATGAGGAGGAGAAGAAAGATTCAAGCACTGGTATACTTGAAGAAAGGAGGCTATCATTCTTACCAGCAGTTGGAGGCATCATTGATCCTGATGGAGGAACTCTTGTGTTCCGTCAAGAGGTTACCGTATATTAGTTGATCCTAGGTATGCATAAGATTTCAGCACATATTATTTCAATATCTATGCATAGCCAAGGGTTATATCAAAGTGCTGATTTGAAGAAAAGACATGTCACAGCGCTGGGGACCCTTGATCTAATCAAGGATGAGACTAGAAGCTATCCCCATGCATCATTTTTGAGCTGCATTCAATCTCTTGGGTTGATATGTAGGGTCTCAAGAAAGGGGATTAGTACTATCCTATGTTCAATGGATGATTGTGAGATCAACAATGACACTTGCTTTTAGACAGTACATGCATCACTTTGCAGATCTATAGTGTTGTCACTTAGTGGCTGTGACAAAGAGGCTTCATCATTCTTGGAGCATGTTGGAGGTATTGCTGTAGATCCAAAGCTTCACTGGTTTTGGAAGACCATACATGAGAAGAAGGTATCACTGAGAGATCACAACAAAGATGCATTTCAGTATTCCATGAGATGCAAATTTCTTCAGTGGGTTCAAGAAGATGGTATTCTGCGAATGGAGAATGCCATGACTTTGCAGCACATCACTCAACTTCCATATTTGAGTGAGTGGATGAGGATGATGAGCAAGGGGTCACATGACCACTTGCAGACATATATGGAACAGCAAGCTTGGTTACGCTGGTTTCCCTTGGGAGACTCCTATCACTCTCCAAAGGTAGCTATTTTTCTGATCTATGCCTTGAAGAGCAGTTATGAAATGTATAAGGAGGCATGGAAATGCTGGTTGCCTTGGGGTAAGCATGATTTCTACCCAAGTATTCTCATTCTCTTATCTCATGCTTGGTACATCATTAGTAGAATATATGAAGAGGAAGCATGTATGATGTGGTTGTTAGAAGGAGAGTTGGACATCACATGCTAAATCTTATGTCCATGTATTCACCTATGCTTGAAGTATGTCTCATATGTCCACATGCATTTTTTTTGGAGGTATATTTCATGCATGAGCTTTGGCTTGGGAGGAGTAATAACTCCCACATGATGTGGTATGAGGAGCTTGCTTGTACTATGTTGATGAGGCATTCTACATGTTCATCATTGTGTTGTTGCTCCAAGATCCACATGTTGATGAGGCAAGAAGGCTGCAAAGTCCTTATTGCTATGGATGCTTTTGGGTGATTGTGGTTGCTACCCAATAGCTCATTATTTTCTAAATCATGCCTTGGATTTCAATGTTATGTTGTAGCAAGAGAAGGCATGTGAAATTTTTTTTCACTTGAAGAAGGTATGGCCACCACATGACATCTCCTATGTCTGTGTGTTTTTCATGGTGAAAAATTTGGCATGACTATCTCAAGATGTGAATTGATGATGGTTCTTTGTATTGGGCTGATGTGACACATCATATGTCCATTAGCATGGTTTGGTTTCATGATGAACATGAGGAGGAAAGAGGGCAGAAAGATCACTTGTTGCTTTGATGCTTTGAATGAGTATGGTGACCACCCCATGGCTCATAATTTTCTGATTCATGCCTTATGTATCAAAGATCAATTGCAGCAAAGAAGGCATGCACATCATCTTTTGGGAAGCATGGCTTGTCCATCTTACATGGAGGAGATGGAGGATGGCAGCAAAGGGCCTTACTCAGGTGGTTGATTTTGGGAGAATATGGTTTGACATCTTTTGTTTACCCATATTACTCCTTTCCTTCTTCTTTGCATAACACTGAAATGATGGAGTTTGGATCCAACAAGGCCAACAGGGCTAAGAATGGAGACATAGAAATGATTATTCAAGTTCACAAACATAGGATGGAGGAATGTTCTGCATGATGAAGCTGTTCCTTTATGGGAGGAGCTGCCTTACTTTATATCTCTCGTGTGTTTGTGATGATGTTGGACATCATGTATTTGTCATCTTTTACTTCATGGTAAGTAGAGGAACTGTAACCTCACAGTTGGAAGTCATCTCATGAATTGGGAGAAGAGAAATTTGGAACCAAACATACATAACCTATTGCAGAAAATGGAGGAAGCCTTCCTTGTGTGGATGCCATTTGGAGGGAATAGATGGCTTGCATCTACAATAGGAGTTGCTCGAGGGCAAGCAACATTTTCCTGAGGGAGACTGTAATATTCCCAATTTTTGCATCTCATGGGAATATTGCATTTTATTTTCAATTTGTTTTATTCATGAATAAAAGTATGTGAAAAGAGGTTTGTTAAAATCCTAAGTTGAGAATAAACACATGCCCAATGTGAAAGGGGATAAATCTGAGCTATTATATTAAACACCCCTAAGTGTGAAAAGGGGAAATTCATTTGAATGGGTCAACCTTGGCCCCACCTACAACGCAGTTTGGAGGGAAGCTTATCCATCAAGCACAATGTGCTTCTAGAATAGGATCTCATGTGTGAAAGAGGATAAGTTGAAGAAGGTGGTTTAGGGTTTTGGCAAGCCCTCATGTTATAAAAAGAAGGAGAGGTAGCAAGCAAAGGTTGTTGAAGAATTTTAGAAGTTGTTGCAACAACTCTATTCTCTTAGTTGTTTAGCCTAACAGAAGAGGATCTCCTATTTAGGAATCCTGTCTCCTTCCATGGAGCAGCTCTTTGGAGGGGATTGTGATGCATCTTTCCACTATCCGGCATTATGGCCAAGCTTCATCTCTATAGCAGCGCTGGTCCTGTTGAGGGTTTTGTAGCTGCTTATGAGTTGCAGCAAGTGGGGAACTAGATCTGTAAGATATGGTTGTTTAGAGGAGATTTCTCTCAGGGAGGGTGTCTTGTTACCACCCGGAAGAGGATATTACTCTCATTTCACTTTCAAATCTGTAATTCTTATCTATTGTGTTAGTTCATTCCAGCTACTGTGCAGTCTCTCCCAAAAACTGTGTTATTTTCATGTACATGTTTCACCACTGTTTGTACCTCTTATTGTACTTGCTCTCTAGTGATTGAGGCTTGCCTCTCCCTTTGAGATTTTTAAAGTAGCTTGCTGATCTATTCATGTTCAGATATGATATGTAATATAATGAAAGCCATCTTTAGAAATCTCTGAAGTTTTCTGAAGTTCAGTGTATTAAAAGCTAGATCTACACTTTGTTATGGAATATTTTGATAAAACCCCAAGGGGATCTTGTTAAAAAGGCTGAGTAGTTTCCAGATCTGGTATGGATCTAATGTTTCAATAATTTATCAGTTTTATATCTGATTTTTAACCTAAAGCAGCTGAAGCTCCTCATATAGGACGCTGTAAAGTCTTTCTACAACTTTTCCATGTGTTTCAGGTATAATTTCTGAAGGATTTTGCTCTTGCTTCATGTAAATTATAATTCTTATACAAAGGAAATCCATTATGGATATGATTTCTTGCTGCCATAATATAATATGAGTATTATGTCTGATTTCTAGTGACTTCCAGTAGAGACTGTGCAATTCCTGAAGGAGGGTTTCTCTATTAACCCAACTCTCTCATTTAGCTGATTTTCAGCTAGTGTTGATTGTGGGAGATCTATTTAAGCCCTCTAAACCAATTTATTTTTGCTGAAAATCTGCATGGAGGTCCCACATAGCCTAAAATAAGGTAACCCAGCCCTGTTATACATTATTATAGCACTATTTTTCTTATACAGCATCCTCCTTGAGCCTATTACAGATTTTCCTGAGAGTGAAATTTCCCGCTTCTCCCTTGTTTGGATTTTTCTTCTCTTCTAGATCCATTATTTAGATCTGTAGATCTAAGGTTCCTAAGGGTAGAAAACTCGAAGAGGAGTGTTTCATTCCCACACTTGCTGTGTTTCACCAATATTCTATAGACAGATTCTGGAACGGGCCATGAAGCCTCTAGTTTTCACCCTCTCTTTAAAGGTGATAGAACCAGTAAATGCCCTACCAGTCTATCTCTGGTTTAGATATATTGGTGTGATTCCATAGTGAAATACTTTAAGATATTCCATACTGAGCCTATTTTTCCCCATTTGGAATATTACATTTATTTAAGTC
Source organism: Pinus albicaulis (assembly GCA_034641835.2). Lineage (NCBI taxonomy): Eukaryota > Viridiplantae > Streptophyta > Pinopsida > Pinales > Pinaceae > Pinus > Pinus albicaulis. The sequence goes on along the minus strand of CM076574.1, from coordinate 922,126,824 downwards.
CATCCAAAAATATTTGTAACCATACTACTTGACATATTGAAGATGTTGCTATATATTCTAATTTTGTTGATGAAAGTGTCACAATAGGTTGATTCTTATATTCCCATGATATCACACCTAAACCAATATGAAAAAAATAACCATAATTTATTTTCTTATCATCCAAAATTCCTACAAAATCAATGTCAGCCTATCCAACCAAATCCTTTTTTTCTATACTTCCATAAAATATGCCACAATTTGTTTCATGTTATGTATCTCAGAATCCGTTTTCTATATTTCCAATTTGATTCTTTTGGAGACTCCATAAATATTGAAATCAAAATAACACGCATTCTTGAATAGAGTTGGATTGACCTTTGATCCTTTATCATCCTTACTTAACTTTGTACCTGTTGTAGTTGTTGTAGGAGCAAATTTACAATTTTCAATTTGAATCTTTTCAACAATTCTTTAGTATACTTATTTTGACAAATAAAAATCTCTTTCTCTGATTTCTCAACTTCCATGCCAAGAAGATATTTCATAAGACCAAGATCTATCATTTCAAATTATTTCTTTATTTCTAATTTAAACTCCTATAATTCAATATCACCAGTGTAAATCATATCATTCACATGCAAGCAAACAATCAAATGTGTCCATGCTCATTTAAATTTGTGTACAAGGTAGGTTCAATGCCGCTTCTACAAAATCCCTTCTTGATCATATAATTGTCAATTCTACTATACTAGGCTCTAGGTGTTTGTTTGAGTCCATAGAGTGTTTTCTTCAATCTCTAAACTTTATTTTCATGACCTTCAACTTCATAACCTAGAGGCTAATACACATAGATTTTTTCTTCTAGAATTTCATTCAAGAAAGTTGATTTCACATCCATCTGATACACTTTTCGCTTGTTCTAATATGTTGTTGCTAAGACTTCTCTTATTGTATCCAATTTGGGTATCGGAAAAAATGTTTATCAAAAGTTTATTCCTGGTTGCTGTGATAACCATTTTTCTATGAGTCTTGCCTTAAATATTTCAATTTCTCTTTTTTCGTTCAAATTTTTCTTGTACACCCATTTCACACCAATGATATTTTTATATTTTTGTAAATCAACCAAATCCCCAAGTATCATTGTTTTCTATAGTTTCTATTTCTTCATCCATAGCGTGCACCCAATTGTCATATTTTGTAGATTCTTCAAACAATGAAGGTTTAAATGACAATAATGAAAAATTTTAAGTAACATCCAAATCATCATAAATATCTTGTATAATTCTCATTTTATTTTACCAATGCTTGATTCATCACCTAAATGATTGCTAGGGGTATTATGATCTGTTAATATTCTTGGAGATCCATGTTTTTCATAAAATCTTGGAGTCCTTGCTGGAGTGACTTTTTTTGGTGTCTTCTCCTATGATTCTTGTTGCTCCTTTTCTACTACATCCTCTTCTCCCATGAGTGGTAACCTTACATCAAATGTTTTGTCTACACTCCCATTCCATGACTCTTTTTCTTTGAACTCAAAATCTTTGTTGATTATAGTCTTCTTGGTGATAGAGCTATATAATTTATAATCTTTTTATTAATCACTATAACCAATAAATATGCATTTTTCCCTTTTATCATCTAACTTTCCTCTTATCTCTTTAGGTACATGTGCATATGCTACACATCCAAACACTCTAATATGGGGTACACTACAAGACATACCTGACCATGATTATTCTAACACTTTGTTTAGCATGCTCTTTGTGGGATATTTGTTTATCACATAAAAAACACATGCAACTATTTCTTCCCAATACTCATTTAACAAGTTATTTCATTTCATCGTGCTTCTTTCCATGTTCATAATTTCTCTATTATAATTTTTCTCTAATACACCATTTTGATGTAGTGTGTATTTGGTTGTAAACTGCCTTTTGATTCCATGTTGTTTGTAGTAAGCATGCAATTCCTTCGAATCATATTATCCACCATGATCTGAACTCAATACCTTGATATGGTGATCACTCTAGTTCTATTCTATGGCTTTGAATTCTTTTAACTTTGCAAAAGTTTCAAACTTATACTTCAGAAAATAACCTCATGTATTTCTATTGAAATCATCAATGAATGTGAGGAAGTAATGAATTCCACCAATTTACTGTGTTCGCATAAGTCCACACAAGTCTATATGAACTAGCTCTAATGGTTTCTTTGCTTTGTATACAACTCCTTCCAGAAAAATCTCATGGTGTTGCTTTCCCAAGATACAACACTCACAAGTAGTAGAAGGTTATTTGATGGGAGTTAATCCTATAACCATCTACCTCTACTGCAACAATCTTAAATTTACAAGAGAAACGAAAATTTTCAAATTGAAATTGCCATAACCAATAATCATAAGAACATGCAACCATAAAATAAGTGACTTGACCTCTGCAATTCATGATCAGAGAAAACAATTTATTCCTCGATATCTACACCTTATCTATCAACTACTTTATTTGGGTCTTATCATATATAACACAATCTTGTCCCTCAAAAATAACCTTGTATCCTTTTTGTATTAATTTACCAACACTTATCAAATTATGTTTTAAAATGGGAACATAATATACCTCTGAAATTGTCTTCGGCTCCCCCTTCTTGGTCAAAATGTTAACCACTCCTTTTCCATCTACATCCATAGTATTTTAAGTTCCCAAATTTACCTATGTCTTGAAATATGTAGAAATTAATTATATATTCAACACTACTCATGTAATGTTCTAAAACATAAGACCCAAATCTACTATACTCATGTGCAAAAAGAAATTCATGATTGAGAACATATATCAAAGCATGCATCATTATTTAAAACACATACATGAGGATTTATCTAGGGGAAAGAAACTACTCAAAACCCCTTCCTATTTGTATTGAATTAGTCATAAAATAGAGAAGAAATGAAATGTTTTCTCAAGCCTAAGCAACCTCTGCACAAGTATAATCTATCTCATTGCCTCACAAACTAACTCTGGAAAACAATTAATCAATTTTTCTACTTTCCAAGATCCTATTTCCTTGTGTTGTTTCTCAAGGAATTATCCCCCTATTAATTAGGGAAATCACCATCTAGAACTGTGTAATCCCTGTAGGCCCTTCTCTGATTGCATGCACCACCTGTACAACTTGGATAGTTATATAGATGATATTACACTTCGCTTGAATTCCAATCTCAACTGGGTAACTTGAATTTCATGCATGAGTGAGTTAATTAAGGTTGGTTGATCAGTTAATTGGTTGAAAATTTAAGTTGCACCCCATTGCTCGACCTCATACTAGTTTGTCCAATAGTTAGAACTATTTTCACCGACCATAACTCAATTTAACTGAATTAAATTGTTACAACTGAAATTAACTCAACCTAGGCTCCTAAAATTTACGAATAATTGTACACAACTTAAGTTAAGCCATCAACTTGAATTGACTAAGCTAACTCAATGATAACAACTTAGTTAACTCATTCAAGTGTTCTTCTGATGTGGAATTCCGATTTTCTCCTAATCTAATTCAAGAGAAAATTAAATTAGGAATTTCATGTTGCATTTTTCAACACTCCCTCTAAGCAAGAAAGGGGTTATCAGACACCCCAATCCTGCCTCTATGGAACTCAAATTTTCCTCTTAAAAAATCCTTTGTAAAAATATTTGCATCATGTTACTTTGTAGGAATGTATCCTGTTATCACTCGGATTGAATCTCAGGCTGAGAAAGGAAATTCTGAGGTAACCTCAAACCACGCTTATCCAAGTAGCTAGCCCTACTAGGAGAGGAGAAGGCTCTCTCCGTATAGATCACAACCAATATGACTGAGGAAAGAATATTTTAGGCTAGGTATAGTAGCTTAGGGTTTTTATTTTGATTGTATAGGGTCTGATGGATCAGGAGGATTCAAACAGCTAGGGCAAGGAAATTAGGTCAAAATTTGTAGGGGTTCTAAGGGGCAAGGTAGGTAGAAGGTTTGACATTAAAAGGATGATTATGGTGAGGTGAATATACTGGTGAGGAGTTAGGAAGAGAATCTGAAATGGATTCTCCCTAAATTGAAGAAAATAAACAAATTATGCTAAATTTCCCAAAACAGAGCATGAATCATGAATTCTGCTTTTCAACTTGAAATAAATCATATCATAGACATGCAAATGGTTTATGAGATAAAATACATTCATAAAAATGATAAAAAAGAATAAACTACATCAAACACTGCATACCACATGGATCCCAAAGAAATAACTGCAAATTTCTCATTAATGTCCAAACCGAACTGATACAAAATGTCTCTTTAGAGGCCAAAGCTCCAAGTGATTCCAACCATTACAATGACTGAGAAAATACATTAAATATATCTCAAAACCACTCTTCCTAGCCTCAGGGAGTCAAATCAATGAGATAGGGATCAGTTTCACCTACTCCCAAACAAGAATCTGAAGACTAGGAAAACTCAACAATTTTCCTCTAAAAGAGAGGAAACTGATTTATTTGACCTCTACAAGACTTATCTAATGCATCTACCCTAGATGAAAGTAAAAATATGGCATTTACATTCACCATGACCATTTACATCAGTGATTCTCTCATTTTCCCAAGTAAAAAGTCAAAAAGTTAAAAATTTGCTGAAGATGATGAAAACTTCATTTTCCTGGTAAACGCACAACACCATGATAGAAAAAATAGCCTGTCTTGCAGGCAAATTTTGGAGCCCTTCCCAGTGTCCAAATCAGCTCCATGATAGTTCATTGGAAATCTCTCTGAGTCTAGCCAAATATGTCTCTAGTTTCCAAAATGGTGTCCATCTGCCCTGTCAAAAATCTGCTCTCCCAAGACTGGTAAACACGTAGCGCCAAGGGCAAAAAGGAGGCAAAAACATGTTTTTTTGGTGGTTTTTTTCCTTTTTGAGGGACCAGTTCTCCTCCAAATCTACTAAAAATTGTTGGAGTTAATTTCCTCATCATTTTGAACATGAAAGTGGTGGCCATGTTGCAATTTGATGCCCCAAAAAAGAGCATAGCGCCAGTGGTACTACGCATTTAGCAGAATTTCTATTTGTTAAAATTGCCCAAAAAATAAAATTTGCACTAAAGTGCCAAATGTGCCAAAATTTGTCCAAAATTGTGAGGTTACTTGTTTATCAAGGGTTAGAAACATGAAGAGACACCTCAACAAGTATGGCTAACCTCTCCTTCTCCTTTTTCTCGGTCAAACCTCAAATTTTTGCATTGGCTCGTTTGAGCTTGGCCCTTGCAATTTGTTCCTCATGGCATAATGCTTTTCCATTTTCCTGTGAATGTCATTGTCCTTTTGAGCCTTGGCCAAGAGCTGCTCCAAGTGTTGTTTGACCCTCTCAAACCATGCTTCTTTGCCTTTAAGAACTACATTGGTGATTTTGTCCTCATTTTGCTCACCTAGGTAAATAAACTGAAATTCATGATCTATCTCATGTTTTCCCTCCTCATCATCAATGTTTGGCTCTATTACCTTTTCCTTATATTTTTATACCTGCTGTGTTGATGAAGAAGGCATGTCCCATTTCACTCCAAGTGAAGAAAACACGTGCCTATGACCTCTCTGATAGGTATGTACCAATTTGCCCAAATCAACCCTCTTAGGCATGCTAATTTCACCTCTGTTAGGTTTCCATGATGTATTTGGTGTCAAAACCCTAGGGAGAGGATGAATAAAATGAAGGAGTATGAAGTGAATGGAGGTGTGGGGAAATGAAGGAAATGGGAATATGTAAGGGATCCTAGGCTAGTGAGAACCATAGGGTAAAAATTGGAATGAGATGAAGGGAGAAGGAGATGAGATGGTTAGCTTAGATAAATGAAGGGAATGAGTGTAAATGGAAAACCTAGGTCAAGGAAAACCATAGAGATTAACCATGTTCATGACTGATATCTTTTTAGGCAGGTGAACAAGGATATGGTTTATGAAAAATGAAAATGAACTAAAACTAGGGTTTCATAAGGAATAAACACTTCAAATCCTTTAATGGACACCAAATATCTTAGAGGCAGGTAAATTAGTGTGCACTTACAGTTTGAGAGCTCCCTGGAGAAATTTAGGAGAATATTTAGCTTGACACAAGTGGTACAAATCTTCATGATCCTCACTATGCAAGTGTGCAATGCCCAATCAAATGCGCAGCACCAGTCTGAGAACGTGCATCACCAAATCAAACGCGTAGCGCCAAGAAGCATTATTTTGCAGACCACATTCGGAGGTCTTCCCAGTGTCAAAATTGGGCCCAAAATAGCTTTTTGGAAATATCATCATGTATACTTTTCAAATATACCTTTTTTTTCTGGTTGCAGTCTATTTTCCTGGTAAAAAATTGTTTTTCCCAAGATTGTTCAAAAAGTGTTCAATGAAGGTGCAAAAATGCGGAGTGCTGGTGCATGAAACCTTTGGAGACCTTCCTCAACTCCCAATTGAGCTCACGACAGCTCATTGGAAAGCTATACCTATCTAGTTATCATTTGAGTCATCAAACAAGTCATTTGGTGTAATATTCATACTTTAGCAAGCAACTAAGGGGAATATTAATTTTTGATTTTTTCACTTATTAGTTGGATAAATGGATAGGGAGGCCCATGCATAGTAAAAACATGAATAAAACCCATTATAATGTGAAAGGGGATCATCAGAGTAGCTTTATTTTACACTTGTGTGTGTGAAGGACTAAGTCAACATACATGCATGAAGGAGAGGAGATCATCCATATAACCAGTTCAGTGTGAACAAGGATCAGCATAGACAAACATTTGAGAGCTGGTTTGAAGGCACTTGAGTGTGAAAAGGGATGAGGTAGATTGAAGAGGTCAACCTTGACCAAATAAAACAGTGCAGTATGCAGGAGTGGCCTTGATGAAGGTACAATGTAATTTTGGAGCGAGATTGCTCATGTGGGGTCGGAAACCCTAATGGGTGGGACCCAGGGTGAGGAGTCTCACAAATTTTATAAGGAAGAGGATGGAATCCATTTGGG